>VOQK01026522.1:35876-47590 GCA_015052645.1 Benitochromis conjunctus
TGGAATTTATTTTTGAAAGATTCAATATAAGAAATCAGCAGGGGCGTAGCACAGAACTCTAGGCCCTATACGTAAGCTGTCTCTGTGGCCCCCTTTCCTTTCTTGAGTCATACAGTGCTGTGAAAAAGCATTGACCCCCTTCCTGTTCTCTTATTTGTTTTGCAAATTTGTCACCCTTACATGTTTCAAATCATCAAACAAATTTTAATATTAGACAAAGATAACTGAAGTAAATAGCTTTGTCTATCTTAAGCCACAAAGGCTCAAATACATACATACACTCACTGAAATATTTGAATAAGTGATCCTGAAAGTTCAACAGTGTCCTTTAACTTGATGAGGCCAAGGTCTATTAACTTCTAATTGGTGATCATGATTGACTACAACTGGTTGTTGCCAGCATAAAAAGGATCTGTTTGACAGCACTCATTGGGTTGACCAATACTCAGAACAATGGGAAACATCAAAATTATTTTGGAAGGGATAAAGCTGGCTGGAGGAACCTTCCCAAAGCCCTGACCTCAACCCTACTGAAAATTTGTGGCCTATGCTTAAAAGCTGGGTCTGTGCCAGGAAGCCAACCAATTTAAATGAACTGTACTAAATCTGCCAAGAAGAGTGAGCAAATATTCACCCAGAATTATGCCAGAGCTTGTTGATGGATATCACAAGGATCTGGTCGAAGCCTATATAGCTGGTGTATATATATACTTTTGCCTCTGTGTTGATTAGAGAAACTCGCCACAAAACTGAAACCTGTGCACCTATTTTTTTTTTTCTAAAGTTGAGACACTGTCTTAGGAAAGAGAAAGCGAGTCAAAATACTTAAAAATATGCTGGAAAAAATTAAATTTAAAGACATGCGTTACACATTATGTGGTCAGCAACATGAATTTTATCGTCAAAACCAAACCGCAAACAGGAAAAAAACACTTAAACCGTCGTAGGAGATTATAAATCAGCTCCAAAAGTTGGAGGAAGATAAAACAAATCGATAAAAGAGAAATAAAAGGAAACGAGGTAGGGGTGACGTGTCGGTATGTTGATTCTTCTTTTGTTTTCTGCATTTATTGACTTCAGTATTTGCATTTCTACAACTGTAAAAGTCACCAAAGGAGAAATGGTTTTCAGACATTACAGTTAAATAACTTTATTTCACTTTGTCATTGTGCTGATGCTGAACAGAGCTGTCCAGTTTGAGCCCCTCTGTCTCTCTGAAGCTCACAGGAAGTCTTAAACTGCCACACAAACAGAGCAGTAAACAGTGTGGGGGCTGGATTTAACTTGGAGAATAACAAAATCAAACTTCTCTCATTGTTTCGTCTCTTCTGTCGACAGTTGGAGGGCGCCAGCTTTGCCGTGCTCGTGGCGGCTTTCTGCTTGACGCTGCTGTTTCTTTACTTCTGGGGACAAGCCAAGAACGACTACAATGACTTTGACTGGTGGGTGGAGCTTCCCGTGCACTTATAGTACTTATAGTACTTTCGTAGGTAAACATAGCGCTGCGTGCACATGTAACCACTGCACACATGCATAACTACTGCTCACATTAATCTGCTGCAGGAATCACTGGTGCCAAATTTATGTTCATATGGCTGCTGTCTTTGTCTTTGTTGAATGAACATGTAACAAACATTTTTCTGCCTTCATGTCTGTTGTGCTTCCTCTCATCCGGCTGAAGGTTTAACTTCGGGAACCTGGGCTTCTGGTTTCCGTGGTCTGTGGTGCTGCTGGTCGTCGCCGTGGTCTTCTTCACCTACGTCACCGTGCTTGTGGTGAGACACAAATGCTGCACTGGCTTTTCATCTTTCATCTCGATTTGTTCTACTTGTCTTTTTAGCTGATTGGATCATTTATAGAGAGTTTTTTAGAAAAAAGGCTTCAGTTTTTTAACCACAGGTTGTTCATATAAGTACTCTTTTATATTTTATTGGTTCAACAGCATTAAAACATGCAGGTAAAAAAGAAAATAGGAACCTCAATCACGTTTAGTAAGTTCCTTTCAAACACAAATTTGAAGCAACTGATCAATTGTTTAAAACCCAAAAAATCAGGAACAATAAAAGTGAACACTTAAATATTGTATATGTTTAATCCACCATGACTAAAATTCATTTCTCTTGTAACTGGAAATGTTCGCTCTGTTCACTTCCTCATCTTCCGACACTCTGGGTGTACCACTCAACCCAGCTGGTGCCATCCTACCCATCTCCCTCCCACAAATCATACCCTCCCCCCGCCACAAGTAGATTAATGGGAAATCGATTGATCTGCAGCCCCGCAGCAGTTTTACGCTGGTTTTCACTCATTTCTGGGCTACTTTGACATTTTTGCTTTCCTGCAGAGAGTTATGCAAGGGGATCAATTTATTATAAATATGGAGGAAAAGCTGGGAGGCTGTTAGTCATGAAGAGTGGAAACATGGGAACCAGTGAGCCTGCCTTTGTTCATAGTACAGAAATATACCTATCAACACTTCTACACACTTCTGAGGTCACTAATCGTTCCTGTTTGAGATTTGCATATTTTCCCTGTACTTCTAATCCTCCAGGTAGGCCAACTTCCTCCTGCAGTCCAAAGGCATGCTCATTAAGTCAGCTGGTGACATAAATGGGCCACAGGCCAGTGAAACTGTGGTAGTCAGTCTTTGTGTGAGGCACTCTAGTTATGTCATGTAATCTGCCTTCCTGTATTCTTACCTGACAATCAGTCCCTGGTTCTGCTGGAGGCCTCCTCCTGTTAGCAGGGAGTTCCTCCTCCCCACTGTCACCATAAAGGGGTTCTCTTTCTAGCACTGCGGTGTCTTTATCTTACAACATACAGCTGCTCGAGACACCCGCTGTGAAGTGGTAGATTAGAAGTGCGTAAATGGTTCCAACATATAACTCCAAACTGATGTAACACTTTCTTCTTCTTCATGTGAGGATGAGATGATATTGTGACATGAAAGTTTCAAAATTTAAGCGGGTATTTGTAGACTTAAAGGAGACAAGAATCAGTGTTTGTGTGTTTGCTTCAAATGGACGAGCTCAGGAGAACCTGGCAAGATCATAAGTCTGAAAGCAGTTTTACAAAGGCAATAAAAGGCCAGGTTTTTATAAAAACTCTGCTCTGGCTGCTTTAAACTTTGCCAAGTGCCTCTCTTATAAATTCCTGTGACGTTCGTGTGTGCAAGAGGAGTTTTATGTGGTCGTCTTTAAACCCATAACCATGCCCACTATGTTATTCTGTTATCTTATGTCCTGTCCTGTTTCCTGTGCTACAAAAACAGTTAATGATAGAAATAGGGCAGAACCAGAACACAAATAGTACAATACAGGCCTGCCTGAACACAAAAGTCTGTGTTATTATGGGGATTTTAAAGCCAGTACAGACATGCATGCTCTTTTGTGAATGCATTTATTAACTATATCTCACATAGACCTTGAACTATTCCTCCTAGGAGGAGTCCAAAGTGTGTCTTTATACTGGCAACGTCCAGACTTTGTCCAAAAGTCCCATTATCTCTTACTAAATTTATTCCATCTGTACTTTTCTTCCTCTGTGCAGCTGCTGGCTGTGTGCTTGCTGTCAGAAGGCCAGAAGCTTTATTTACACTGGAGTCACAAGGTAACTCAGTGATGTCGACCATAGTTTTTATGGAATGTCGAGTGAATGCAGTGTCACTGGGACATGCCAGCAGCTTTTTTCATAGATTTGTTTGCAGACTTCAAATTAAATCTGAGCTCAGAATTGTGCAGTAATTATGGTGGATAATTACTATGCTGGGTCTTAATAAGACTTTTCTTTATTTTCTCTGTTAATTTTACTAAAGTGGTCATGAGCAATAGTTCTTCAGGCTTTCTGGAGGTCTTTTAAAATTCTTCTTTGGATGCTGGCTAACCTGACATTTTCACAGGGGAAACATATAATTTATCCCATTACTTTAGCTGGATCTATGAAAAAATCCAAAGATAAAACAGTTTCATTGTCTCAAAGTCATTTCCTTAACAAGTAGGGAAAAGAGAGAGAGAGAGATAAATCTGGACCTTCAGTTTATTCATCAACTGCTCACTGCAGTCTCATCAGAAAAGGTCTCAGTGGAAGGGTAAAAAAGCTGAGGTATGCCACCTTACACAAGAGCTGGACTGAAAATTAGTGGCAACAGGTCTGATGGAGATAAATCTTTGCTTCAAATCGTCGGTAAGTACAGAGAAGGTCAGGAGAGAGAGACAACAGCGAGTGTCTTCAGCTATATTTAAAAGACAGTTGAGGCTCGATCATAGTTTGGGATGGTTTTCAGCTTAGTGGTGTTTGGTACCTTGTCAAAACTGATGAAATTATGAACAAAGAAAAACGGCATCAGATTCTGATCCACCATGAAATACCATCCGGAAAGCGTCTGATTGGCAGAAACTTTCTGCATGGCGATGATCCCAAACACCTTCCAGTGCAGTAAAAACATACTTGGATAGAAAAACACACTGGATCACTATCAGTCATGGATTGGCCTTCTTAGAGACCTCAATGTTATTGAAGCAGTGGGGGATCATCAACAGATAACAAAACCAAAGGCAGCCAACATCCAAAGAAGAGCTTTGAATGTCCTTCGAGAAGCCTGCAGAACTGTTCCTGAAGACTACTTAAAGAAATTGTACCAAATATTGACTTTAAACCTTGTTAGAATTGCACAAACTCTGTTGTTGCTATATATACTGGTTCTCCACATATTCACCGAGACATCACCTGAAAAACTTTTTGCTGAGAGCTAAACAATACCCCTAACATTGAACTGCTAATTCTTTTATCTGAGCTTATTCTGAGGTTTTATTCACTGGATGCTAAAGAAACAATTACTAGAATGAACAAATTCTAGTCAGTGTCACCAAATGAAGATATTTTCTATTGATATGAAACATTTACATATTTCTACACTTTGATTTTAACAGATCGGGATCCTGGTGAGCCTGATGGTCTCCGTCATAGCCATGGCCGTCCTGTCCAACCTGTGGAGTAAAGAATGGAGGACGCTGCTGCTGTCCTTCCAGGTGATGCTCTTCTTCTCCTCCGCCATGTTCTGTGTGTCTGTGATTTTCACTTCTCGCGGTAGATTTTACTAGATTTATTTTTTCTCCTGTTCCTGACTAGGTAACGGCCCCTTTCTTACATGTGGGCGGAGTCTTACTGATGACATCGCTGGCTTGGCCTGTTGCTTTGCATGTCTTTCGCATGAAAAGCAGAGGTGAGTCTCAGTTGTGCTTTTAAAATGTTTGTTTTTATTCTGATATATGAAAAGATGATAAACATAAAAACTAGTATTTAAAGTAAACTGAAAAATCAGTTTTCAAGAAACACAATGCAAAAAAAGCACAATACAGGCAAAAAGATAGAAAGTGTCTGCTGAGTGTATTTCTAAGGTACACCCGATCAGCTAAGCAATTACATTAGAGACACTTCATGGATGTATCGCTGAGAAGAAAGTGAAGTATTGTGTAGTCGTTTAGATGAGCTGGAAAAATCCCAGTAAGACCATCAGTTCCTGAAATACTCAAACTCACTTAAATCCCCTTTCTGATGCTCAGTTTAAGCACCTTTACATGCCTAAATGCATTGAGTTGCTGACGCAGGTTAGATAAATACTGAGGGGAAAAAACGCACACAGAGATTCCTTCATTTATTAGTTTGGAGCCCTCAGTTGTTTTAAGTCTCTCTCTGTTTGTCGTGTGTTTTTGTTTCAGTACGGCGAGGCCTGATCATGGCCGTGTACCTGACCATCCTGTTGGCCCTCTACTTGGTTCCCCTCAGGTTGTATTCTCCTTGTATCAAAGAGAAGGGGACCCTTGGCCCTGCGCCGGCTCTCATCGGCCACAGAGGAGCCCCTATGGTGAGCAAAAACACAGTTACCGCTCCGTAAAACATTAAAGCTTGGTCTTGAATTCCTTTCTAGCTTTGTTTTTCCGTGATCTGTTCACTGACAGGAACCAGCAGTGGGAAATTGGACTTTTTCTATAGAAACAAGACCAACTTTAATTAGGATTAGGGTTTCAAGTACAGCTATTTCACACATTTCTATTTATGTATGTATTTATGTCATTTATATCTTGGACTACATAGATGAGTTTAATTTTCATTAGGGCTGTCGCGTTAACGCGTATTTATCCGTCATTAACGTGATTAAAATTCTTAACGCATTTAACCCATCTGGAGCGCGTGATGACGCATTAACATTGACAGTCCAAACAGTTACTGTTCATGAAAGAAAAGGATTTTTTTACATGCTGCTGTAAAACTGTCTGGTCTGTAAAAGATTTTTAAGCCTGAATGTGACACAACATAAATTATTGTTATGTGAAACATGTTCTTGGACAGCGCTCGGCCCTGAACTGACACAGAAACAAAGGGAGGCTCACATCCTTCCTGTGTGTTTTGTTGAGAGCTGAGAGAAAGTCCCACGCATGCACCGACTGCTGCTGCAAGTCGCTGTTCTCTGTTGATTCTCACTCTGCAGCTCGCTCCAGAAAACACCCTGATGTCCTTTGAGAAGGCGGTGGAGGCTGGGTGTGACGGTCTGGAGACGGATGTCACCATTAGGTCAGTGAGGAGCTCTCTGCAAAAGCATGTGTGTTCAGTTATGGCACGGTGGCCCTGAGAGCCCAGTGCAATGCAGCCTAAACAGCATTTAGAAAACATGCTGCAAAGTGACAAAGCAATCACATGACAGCAGCTTACCTTTCCACATAATCACTGCACAGCCTCTCAATCATTGTAAAACACTTTCAAAACTCTATGTGCTCTCTATGTGGGCTATGCAAACGGCATCTTATTTCCTTTGTTTTATGGGATTTCTATTCTGCATTTATTGCTCATTTAGTGACTGTTATGTAAAGTGTATATTTTGCATAACTTGTTCAGCACTTTGGACAGCTGGGGTTGTTTAAAATGTGCTATAGAAACAAACTTGCCTTTAAAACCACAACCAAATACGCAGACGCTGCAGAATAAACAGTGGACGTGGTCACCGACTGATCATGTGACCAAACATTTGCGGCTGTCTTGTCATCTTGTTTCACTTCCTGTTATTTGTGGTGTTTTGTTTTCTGCTGAGGACTGATCTGATTCAGATTAACATGACAAAATGTGAAATTCTGTAATTGTAACAGCTGCAACAATGAACCACAGTCTTCTTTATCTATTAGTATAACATTTATGATTCCTGCGCTTCTGCTTTTGGTTCTTTTTGAGGCGGACACTTTTCTACCACGTGGTATTTAATTATGTGTAAAATACAGTCGGATCCAGTGACATTTTTGTAGTTTTGCTTCTTAAACCACCTCAGATTTTAAACCAGTGTAAATGTGACTGAAGTACCAAAAGCACTGCATTAACTGTTTAATGCTTTGATCCATTTTTAAACGCATACCTTCATTTTCAGAGGCTTGACAGGAATTGGACAGTTGACTGATACGCAGTGTCAAAGATTAATCAGCATGGTGGGAGTTGAAAACCATGGAGAGGGAGAGAAACAGCGCGTCATCTGAAGTGTACCACATCATAGTATCGATAAATGTATCCACATTTGAGCCAGGAGCTCTCTACATACATGCTGTCATGACATTATTATGTTCCAGTTCTGTTTCTAAAGACAAAAGGAAGTGCTTAGTCAGGTCTCAGTTAAGGTTAAAACTTTAAATACAATAACCTTTCAGACAAGCTGACTTTTCTGTTTCTAAAAAGCTCTCTGCCCCATTCAGAGTCTCATACTGTTGTCCTGTCCTTGTTCTAGTTTTGATGGTGTGCCGTTCCTGATGCATGACTACACTCTGCAGCGGACCACCAACATCCACGAGGTTTTCCCAAACCGGACCAATACTCCGGCTGCCAGGTTTACCTGGAACGAGCTGGAGAGCCTGAACGCTGGGGACTGGTTCCTGTCCGTGAGTCTGACATTTCATGACACCTTTCCCATGATAGTGATAGCCATTCTCTGATATTTGAAATTTGTAACTTAAGAAAAAAAGCTCAAAAAAATAAACAAAAGGAAGAATTATTGATTTTATTCACTGCATTGTTGCGTCAGCTTATTATCTCTCTGATATTCTTTTACCTGCTGTTTGCCATAGAGGGGCTCAGAGCACAGCTGCTAACCTTTTCTATTTAAATAAGCCATTTGAAGTGTTTTGAGCATGTCCACCTGAGAGCGCACACTGGGGACAAACCCAGGACGTGTTGGAGAGATTACATCACCTGGTTGGCCTGCAAGTGCATCCCGGAAGAGGGTTAGAGTGGGAGGAGGTAGCTGGGGAGAGAGAGCTCCTGACCCACACTAGAATAAGTAGCAGGAAATGGATGTATGGATGTAATTAAATGGTTAAAAAAAAGAAGAAGTTTGTTTTCTATATTTGAGGTTTAAGACAAAAATGGAAAAAAATCAGCTGGCCAATGAAAAGCATATCACATGTCATGTGATATCACTGTATTGATTGGTTATTGATGGTCACCCCCTGCAGCACAATCCATTTGGCACGGCTCGCTCTCTGGACGCAGACGACCGACAGCGAGCTGGAAACCAGTCGGTCTGCAGCCTGCAGGCCTTCCTCCAGCTGGCAGCTCAGACGGACAAACTGGTGATCTTTGACCTCTATCGCCCACCCAGAGATCACCCTTTCAGAGACAGCTGGATCCAGCGCACACTCGAGGTCATACAGAACCAGTCATCTATCCAGTCCTCACAGGCGAGGCTTCTTCTGATCTCTATCGCCAGACTCCACTGCGAAATGTTGTAATTTAGCATTTTATTGTTTTAAAAGAGTAAAGAGTGTAGTTACTGTTAGTGAGTAGTAGGTAACACCGCTTGCGTGCGATCTCCAGGTGCTTTGGCTGCCATCAAACCTCAGAGCTCTGGTCCAGGAACTCGATCCTGAGCTCCAGCAAACTTCAGGCAGTCGGCTCCCTCTAGAGGAGCTTCAGAGTAACCACATCGTCAAACTCAACCTGGACTACACTTCCATGTCCGCTGAGCTCATCAGGTAACACACTGCGTACATGTGTGTGTCTGTACTGTCCTCCTCCTTGTGTTTAGTAATAGTCATGCCTTTCTCCTCTCCTGTGTGTAGGGAGTACACTGCAGTAAACATCACCACAAACCTGTATGTGATCAGCCAGCCGTGGCTCTACTCTCTAGCCTGGTGTGCTGGAGTGCACTCAGTCACCACCAACGCCCCTCAGCTGCTCAGCACCATCAGTTCCCCTCTGTTTATCATGGTGAGTTCAAGCATTCATTTGTGACATCCACCTGTTGATGTCAGTGAAAGATGTGAAAGATTTCTTCCTGCAGAAGTTTTTATTTTGAAACGCCTGTGTAAATGAACCACAGCAAACCCAACGACATTTCCATGCCTTTCCGCATAATCTTTATTAACACTCACGGTTTCTGCACACAGCTGCAGCTTTTCAGCTCAGCCGAACACTCCAACAACAACATAATGACAGGACCCAGTTCCCATTTTATGCGACGAGGCGTGATTGCAGATGCCGCTCAGGTGTGTCCGCCTCCCCTGCAGCGGCACCGCAGACTACGTCCCGCCACAGCCTGACCTAGTGATGGTACAATTTAGTTAGCACTGGGGGGTAAGGGTGTCAATTTTGAGGTAGTTTGGATGCGATGTAGTGTGCCTTTACCTTTTATGGCCCAAGCTACCAAATCATATCAGTCATCCAGCATAAATGGTGATTAAAGCAGACATATAGCACTCCTATTTAACCTTCAGTGGTCCCGTTTCTGGGTTTAATGATCATTTTACCTTATTCCTGCTTGTTTAATGGATTGCAATTTTTAGGTTTTAATAATTTTTCATTCTATTTTTACTAGTTTGCTGGAGTCACCTCGTGGTTCTTGTCACTTTTCCACTGTCCTGCTGTTGAGTGTTTTGTGTTTTTTTTTATCTGTAAAAACACAACGTCCACCGTGTATATCCTGAGCTTCTGCTACATAAATAAAGTTTTGCTTGCTTTTGCTGTAACATTTGTTTCTTAAATGTGTTTTAATACATCATTTAGTCATCTAAAGCACATCTGTAGCATGCTAAATTATGTTAAAACACACATTATTACACATCATTGGGCAGCTCTTTACCAGAGAGGTGCTGAAATCTTTTCAAGTGTGTGCTGGACTTTTTTTTAACTTTTAATATTTCTTTTTTTAGTCCTACAGCCATTTCCTCAAGGAGCTTTGGGTTTTGCCAGGCCGCCTGGTCGAATAAGTACCTGGTCACATTAACTTGCGGCACCATCTTGTGGTAGAAATTAGTACTACAGGTTTTAACCATATTTGAACACAGGAATTGACAGTAATCAAAGATGATAAAAGGAATGATCAAATGAACTGTGGTTTCATCTGTTACCTTTTTATTATTGTTTCATGTGTGAAAGATAATAATATTCACCTGTTCGCTTCCACACGGTCTCTTCTAATCTGCTTCTCAGACTCCCGAGGAGTACAAACTGATGTGGACTCTCACTGATCTGATGTCCTTTGTGCTGATCCTGCTTATCTTCTTCTTCCACAGGTGGAAAACACACACACGCACACACACATCTACCTCACATCCAACCTGTATTCTGATGTAGTCGAGATGTTTCGCTCTCTATATCAAGATGAAAATGTGTTTTCAGATGGAGAGAGAGAGAACTGGCCTTCTGCTCGGGCAGCAGGATCAAGATGGAAGGTGGCACTTACAGCAAATTTAAAAGGGGTAATTTACCGTAAAATAAACGGCAGAATTTTAAAAACCGGAGTCTAGATATGTGACACACACAGACGTTTTCATGTCTAAGCTAATTTAAAATCACTCCTTTGTGATTAAACAATGAAATTTTTCTCTGTACATTATATTAAAAATCTGGTGTTTAAAACCCCATAAATACGTCAAACTAAAGAATCAACTAAATGGAAATATAACCATCGGATTGGTTGAATTTCTCAATAAAAACATTAATTTTGTCATGAACTATGTTGTAGAAGATATAATATAGCATATATTGGAAAATGATCATTATAAGGTTGTTTACCGACTTAAACTGACTTATTTTCTTACAGTATGGGTTTTCACAAAGATTGTTATAAGAGGAGACATTAGTTATACACTGTAATCAATGCAAAAGAAACAGGTCTAACATCTTATTTGCAATGCAAATGCAATGGTTATAAATCAGCTGGGGTTTTTGTTGTTGTTTTTTTTACAGTTGCAAAATCGTTTGGGGGAGTCCTGTGTTAGTACAATGCATTTTAGTTTCTCATCTACCTCCTGTAGTTTAAGGAGCTGGTTTGATATTTCACACTGAGGACTGAAAATGTTAACAAGCAAAAACAAAAACAAGTGTGTAGGTTAAAATACACACTTTGAAGTGTTTTGAGCGTGTCCACCTGACACACTAATTTTGTTTCCAGCTTGTGACAAAATTAGGATTAAATTTATTTTTTTTTCATGGGGGCGTTTGAACTGTTGGTCGGAAAAAACAAACATCTAAGACGCCACCTTTGGCTCAGAAAGTCTTAATGAGATTTATTTAACCATTTTGTAGATTCAATTATAGAAAAATACTTTTTAATTTTTTGTTTAATTTTATAGTTTAATACGCTCTTTAATAACTCCATGATCTTTTGTTCCATATAAAATCAATAAGGACCTCCCGTCTGAACACCTCAAAATTTGCTGATTTGGTTTGTATGACAACTT
>VOQK01026524.1:0-21041 GCA_015052645.1 Benitochromis conjunctus
ATCAGCCAAATCATTAGCTTGAGCTTGGTTCTGACTCCAGTTTATTGTTTATTTGGATGTTAGTCTTTTTCATATCTTTGATGTTTAATTGCACATTAGCTTTGTTTACAGAAAAAAATCACACCACCTGACCGATTTACCTGCCATGTCATATGGTTGATTGGCTGGTCATATAAAGCATTGTAGCTGTTTTTATTTACACAGCAGTGGTTATTTAAAAGACTTTTTAAAATCTAAGTTGTTACTATTTTGCTTTATTTAGCATCGGAGGAGTAACTGGATCATTACCATACTGGATAACTTAATCGTGCACTGTTTTAGTTTGATTTCTCCTGAGAAATTCAGCCATGTTGGCACAGTGACATTTTTTGGAAGGACCCGAGCCTCCAAAGCCTGCTCATAATGCTGACAGTGAGACTCACTGCAAACCCCGAAGTCATTGTCAAACCCACCAGAGCAATCACACAGGCTTTCGGTAATTAGCAGTCAATATCATTGAAACACAATATATTGACATTTTTAATGTTAACTATTTACAGTCTGTGATTACATTTATAGTTAAGGTTAAAGCTTATATAACTTATTTATAAAGTTATTAAAAAAGTTTTTCATAATTTTTGTTATAAAACTTGTAATAAAATTGTAATAAAAATTCAACACAATGTGCTTTTTGAAACAGACAATCGCTCTGGAAGACTTGTCTATGTATTTTTTTTTAGTATTGTAGTAGGGGGGCATAGCTTCAGACTAATACACATAACTGCTAAGAGTTTATTCTGAAAAATGTATGTAGAAGTTGAAGTTACAGAAGTGTGACTGCTCAGTTTAGGATTGAAATTTGCTCCTTCTCAAAAACAGTTTTTTCTCGGCTGAACAAAACTGCTGACTACAATCAATACTCTTTGTCACACTCAGCAGAGGGAACATAAATACACAAATAAAGTCCACAAGGTGGACCCTATACCACCATTAGTTGTTACTACAAACATAATTAATGCTAGAAATATAATAATAGCATGATAGGCCCAGACTGTATCCAGTACATTCATCTAGCACAGCAGAAATCATGTCACTGAGCGAGAGCCAACACAAAGCTAACAATCAAAAACAGCTCCTGGATCTCTTTTTGTAAATTCCTCACAACATATCGATTATAAGTAAAGCTGTATCTGACTATAAATGCCTGTGCTAATGGAGCTCAGTCTGGGCAAGAACATTAAGTAATTTGTGTCATCTGTCTAAGATGGTCATCAGCTGATCTTACTATGTGCCAATTGCATACTCATTCCTAAGATAAAGCATGCTGTACTGCACCATCTGTTACTGCTGATACTAAATGGTACTCGCTAATAAAGCTTCCAATTCAGTTCAATCCTCTAGCCATCAACAACCATTGGCTGAATATAAAATATTGGTGTAGCCACTGTGACATCATCCATTGTTTTGTGCACTTGCAGTTTGAAGCACTCAGTTAGACGACTGGCTGTTGCAGTCTTTTATGTATTTGTATTCTAGAGACGATGTGATATTCTGACTAAAATCCTGATTTTACTGCCGGCCTACATTGTAGTACATCCTAAAGCATAAGCTAGTTTATCATCTGATTCATTCTAAGCAGGACCATAGTTTACAAAATGAACATCCTGCCATGTTAAAGAAGATTTGAATCCATAAACTAATTAAGGAAATATCTGCAGAATTATTAAAATAAGGGAGATGTTTAGTTGTTTCATAAACTTACATACATTTAGGGTTTTTTTTGGAAGACAAGAAGTCACCCACCGAATGGCCATTAAATAAGGCCCAGGCAAGTTATTTAATAGAAAACAAAGAATATTGTACTCCTATATAGTGATTTGTGTGTAGTGATGTCTTTCAACAAATCGATGCATTCTCACAAATTAAAATGAATCCATTGAAAATACATAGGAGGGGCAGGAGGATCTGCCTAATCACACTTTATGTATGTGGCTAGAGACCGACCACATATGTAGGCGTCAAAGACATACTCGCAGGTGTTTACATGCCGGAGAGGCAAACTGCACCTTGAGACTTAAGATATTAAGAATCATTCTTATATTTTATAATCTGAAAAAGGGCTCCCCTTCACCAAAGAAGTGAAAACGAGAAGGAAAGAGACAACACAAGTAGCCTCGTGATAAAATGAGAGTAAATATTGGCACTGTAGCCTTTCCCAGATAGAGGGAGTTGCAGACAGACAAGGATTAGTGATGCCAAGGACGCCTGCTTTATACTTGACAGGTAATATAACCTAACAACTTCACACATGGAGTCTGGAAAAAAAAAGTTTGTTAAACTTTTTTGTCCTATAGTGTTCATACACTTGCAATCTATTGACATCTAGTGGTGAGATTTTCTACCCTGTACCTTCACAAAAGGCTTCAGCTGTGGAAGCTACATCCACCTTTTGACTTGCAGAATACCAAATATAAGGTCACTTGGCAAACAGCAGCCACTGTCAAATGTTTATCTGTGAGCTAAACTGAAAACAACTAAGTTTAGTGTGTGGCCACCCACATGTGCTACAAGCATCAGTCAGCAGATCCTGTCAGATGACATCAAGTGTTGAAAGCTCCCTAGTTAATGAGGTCTCAGAGGGTTCGTAAGCTCCAGACTGCTCATCTCTACTTCTATCTTCTACACATATTGTGTTGCTACCCACACATTTTTGTCTGCGTATACTACCGATAACGTCAAAGTTCATGGAGTGGGTAGGGTTGCGGGTCAAAGATAGCTGCAAGATGAACAGGCATCTTGGGAAAGCTTATTGTTCATTCATTGCTTATTTTAAAATGATGTTTGGAGAGAACAACAGAACACCTGTACCTGCTGTCGTTTGCTGATTGAGTCATGATCGAAATGCTCATCATCCCATTTTCTCCTGTTTGTAAAGCGCGTCAGCAGTGAAACGCCCGACTTTACAGACTGCCATTCACGTGTACTGATATTTTCATCACATCTAGCAAATCCCTCTCTGTTTTAATTCAGCAAATCTGACACAAGCTTTAGCTAATGTGATCATTGGGGAACCATTCCAGCAGTATAGCCCATGGGTTCTGTCATTTCCAAGTCAGAGGTAAACACAAAGACAAAGTGTGGTAATATATTGTGGATATAATTACAGCATGTGCATTATAAAGTCGGTAACCCCAATTCCCAGATTAGTTATTGAAATAAAATGAAAAGCGCTCTAATTGACTGGGCTCCTGGTGATTAAAGGAGACAAATTACTGCCCAACCCTGCGCAGCAACAGAAAATGAACGGGAATCTTCAGTGCTCCGTGGATTCCCCTCGGTACGGCCAAGGCCGTCCCACGTTAACTTCAAATGTGTGGTAGTCATTTTTGTATTTGTCAAGCAAATACGCATTTTAAATTTACTGAGGCGTAATGTGACATAATCAAGTTATAATTTATCAATTAGAATAATTACGAAGCAGATCCAATTTAATTAAGTGTTAAAGGCTCAGAAGAAGCCAGCCACACATAAAGCTGTGTGTGTGTCTTTCTTCCTGGTTGTGGCCTCTGATGCTCGGGTGCATTTACTTTCGTTCGGATTCTTTCTTCATCTAATTGATTTAGGCTTTAAGGATGAAGGAAGGGAGAGCATAGTTTTTAATCACTTCCTCCATAAAAACAACAACAAAAAATCTTGGGGGGAAAAAGGAAAATGTAATGCCTCGTGGTATTATAACTTAGAGTTTTGGCTGTGCGTCAGTGGACACTAATGAATTGGCACTGTCAGCAGTGTGAACTTTAGACCCAACAGTGGGGATGTGCTTAGTGCTTGTGGTGAAGCATGTCAGCGGGGTAGGCAGAGTGAGCTTGTAAGACAGAAATGAGAGAATAAGATAGAGGAGGGAACGCACTGAGAGACAGGAAAAAAGGTCTCATCAGCCATGTCTGAAGAGATCAACTGGCTTTACTTTTGGTTTTAAAGTTACAGGATCTCAGTCCAGTGGTTTTAGTTTTAGATTAGGCATTTAAAACATTCCCTCTTGCTGTCTGTTGTGAGGCAGGATTTATTTTATAGGCAAGTTTTTTTGCTTTAACTTATCGTGATAAAGTAAATGCCGATTTTGTTGGATAGGTCAGGTAGGTTCCAAAAAAAGCCTCTTTTTTTTATATGCCACTGGGTCATCTCCCAGGAAAAGTAGAGATGCATTCTGCCACTAGAATCAGTTAGCTATAGCTTTTACCTTTTAGGTTATGTGGTCGAAAGTGTAACATCTGGAGGCAACTGTACGTGCAAAAATACAAAAAACCCCCCCAAGAAAATCCTGTCACAAAGAAAAGCAGAGAAGGCCAAGGAAGAGAGTGATAGAAAAAGAGGTTACAGCAACAACAACTAAAGGTTATCTCAAGCAAGCAATCACGTGAGAGCTCCAGGAGGTGGTTCAAAAGGAAAATTCACTCGGCATTATTTCTACTAGATGAGTAAATAACAAAACAAACAAACTTTTCCCTGATACAAATGGATGTTTTCAGACGAAAAGAGATCTGGTCTTTTGAGACAGCATTGGAGCTGTAAATCAACCAGACCCTCACCCCCTTCCTTCCTCCCTTCATCTCCTCCTCACTTTTCAATCTGCCACTCCCCCTACTTCACTGCTTCCTCCCCATGTTCCTTTTGCCTCATACTTGAGGACAAACAGCTCTCCAAAGTAACTTGACGCCTCCTTCAATGACAAACGGTCATTTAAAAAGGCCAACCTGTCAGGCACAGCAGAAGGAATTGCAGAGACGGATGAAGGAAAAATGTACTCAAGGTAAAGGGGACGAACGATAAGGGTGAGTTGAGCGGGAAGGGACGAAGATGAAGGGGGAGGAGATGAAGACTCTTCGGAGGAAACAGATTGATAGTTCTTGACTCCCAATCGTGGTGTGAAGTCTTTCTGTATTTTCTGTCAGTTTATTCTATGCAGACTCACTGACTGCCTATCAGGGAGTCTGCATGGATCCACTTTAAGCAGTAGATACGATTACAGACGACACGGTGGTCTTCTCTGAATCTGATGTTTCTTAAATATCTCTGTAAATAATCATTTCAGTGTTAATGTAAGCTCATATAATATCATATAAATCAATAACCATTCATGCAATGTGTTGTAGGGTAAAAATGCAAAACGACAATACTACGATACTGTCAGGCAAACCAATGTAAAACAAGAAATAGAGAAAGCAATATACAACATATCATTATAGAAAGCGTAATCTGAAGTCTTTTGTTAATGTTTGAGTTGAACAGTTCATTAAATATATCAGTTTTGTGTTTTAGCTGCTTAAATAATTTCTTTGAAATTCTTGTCCACGTTGATATGGTTGCTTCAGCTCCAGATTTGTCCTGCAAACCCCACTTTTATATAATCCAGTTTCTGAAGGATGCTCTCTTCCTGTGTAGAAAATCAGCAGGCCGATGAAGTACACTAGACTAACTGTTAGAGACAAACTTTGTTTTGTGAAATGGTGTCTTGTGGTGCTGGAAATAGTGATTAGAAGGTGGCTAAACGATGGCCATAAAGGGATGCACAGGGTCAGCAGCAATATTCAAACCATGATTGATTGGGATTAGGAGGCACACACAGTGCCAAGAAATCAGTCCCAGCACCATTACACCACTATTAGCTTGGACTGTTGACACAAGGCAAATAGTTTGAAAATGCTCAAACTAACGCGCCTGGCACCGACAACAGGACAGAGTCCCAAGCCACATGTCTCACATAAACATTAACTGAAGGTCCTGATGTGAAGGTCTGTATTACAGAATGCGCTGCATTGCTGCCATGTGATTGGCTGACTGGATAACTGCATATTTTAACATAACTGTTTTCACTGTTGTTTCACTGTATATGCTTCACTACATTTTCCATGGTCCCAGTGCCTTTTGTGTATTGGGGTTCAGGATTAGGATAGGCGTTTTATTATTTATTTAAACGATGTGAAGTTTTGGACTCCAGGGTTGATTTCTTTATTATTCTGATACTTTGCTTTCTTATGGTTGCTGAGTCTTGATTTATGTTTTTACTTCATGGCTTTCCTACTAGATTGCTGTTTTGTGATCCTATGTTTTGGTTCATGCTTTCATTATCATTCTGATAATCACATTGTACAGAGTTTTTTTCATGGCTGTTCTAGTGTTGTTTTGGTATTCTTGGTCTTTTTTTATTTCAATTTGAATTTCAATTTGAATTTCGATTTTTTTCTTTCTTGTGTGCTTCGTTCCCTTATTGTTTCCCTATCTGTGCCATTGTCCTCCAGTGTTTCCTTGTCTCTGTCTTTGTGGTGTCTCATTTTTATTTTACTTTTTGGTTTGTGATTTTTTCTGATTGTTCTCACCTGTCTGTCCTATTAGTTTCCAGTCTGCCACCACTTTGTGATCTTTTTGGCTTTCAGATTTTGGATTTCTTTGGCCTTTGTTAATTTGTGGACTTGGATTGCTGATATTAAAGCCTACTTTTTGTTGGATTATTTGTGTCTCCTGCATCCTGCCATTTGGGTCCTCTGCACTACAACAAAGTCACCACACTGTGACACAATAACATACCCTGCATTTTACTGATTTGACTCTGTGACTCAACACTCATCAGTGATGATACAAGATAGTATGTCTACAATACATTGTTCTCTATTGAGTTACCTAATAAGTGCGTACGGGAAGTCGTGAATGACACGCATTTTGGATGCAGCAATTTCATTCCCCTGACATTTTGTATAATCTGTCGCCAAGGGGATGTTTAAAGGCATTTTTAATCCTGTGAGTGGTCTTCTGGCTTTGATCTGATGACTTTCTTAATAAACGTTATCCGTTTGTATTTTAACAAAACAAAACATTATGCTAAGTGGATATGAAATCTCTCCCTTGTTTTCTCATTCAGCACTCTGTCATATCTTACTATGAACATCATTTTGCATTGTCACAGCTCTAGTTATTACAGAAATGCAACACACTATGCTGAGCGATTGCTAACAAAAAACTGTGTAATTGTCACAACACTTGTTTGGATCTATAACAAAATGTTTGGATCTATAACAAAACCATAAAAATGTATACATGAATACATACATCACAAATGATGTATACATGTCTGGATTGTCAGCCTAATCTCCTAACAAAAAGTGAAACAATCACGTTTCCATAGATGTGAATTATTGGAGTTTTTGTGTGTTAATGTGTATACATTTTTAAGCTATATATATAAAGTGAGTTTTGTTTCATTTTCAACAGGTGTCACCCTGACTGAGCTGTCACCATGCCAACCATGAAAACAAAAGCTTAAAAGCCACACGTTTTTTTTTTTTCCATTAATAACATAAATGACAAAAATGATGTATGCACATCTGTACACTTGGAACTCTGGTGTGAGTGTCAAAATGTCTTGTTTCACTGGTCCCTCCAACCTCCAAATGTGGAACTTTTTTTCCCCTAAAAGTGGAAAATATTGAATTTGTTTACATGGACACGAATCAGTACATATGAGAGTGGACTGATGAAAAGTCATGTTCAGGGACAAGTAAGTCATGTTGAAAATAATGGAAAATTCTTCTTGAGAAACAGTAAAAAAATAAAAACAAATGCACAGAAACAAGTATCAACAGATTAAAGGTCATGACTGTTGCAGGCACTGCTGTGAGACTGCATCTCAAATGTGTCTAAATGTTAATTATAAAATAAAGAGTCAGTTAGCTTACACAGGGAGAAGTGAGTGATGGAATATGGACATATTTCAAGATGCATCCTGTCCACTTTTCTTTTTTTTATTGTTCTAATGAATTGAACTGAAATGTTTTCTTTTCTGAGCAGACACGGTCAACAGTGACAGCAGGAAAACACATCAGCCCAGCCACAAGTAGACAACTGTACTGCACAGTATATATATGTAACAATCTTAGTGTTCTAAGAATTAAAAAAAAAAATTATTATTATATTTTACCCACTTTACATGAAATTCATGTAGTTCATGATTTTCTCCTAAAATAAATAAAAGGACACACACAGAGACAGGCATCAATAAATCTGGTATTTTTAAAAGGAGACTGCCAATTAAACTGAACAAAGACAAAGAACATTGTGTTTCCTCAGATGTAATATTTTAGCTTTGGCTTTCAGAGATGTTCGCTGAGCTGTCGCACTGCGTTCGACAAATTGTTTTATTTACTTATTTATTTTTTAAACTGTGAACAGCTCCTCTTTTTTCTTTGTGCACTGTGTTATGAGAAAATAGTGTCCATCAATTGCACACTTGGAAGTCAAGCTCATTTTGAACTGACATCTGTGAATGCACTTAATTTTGTCATTTCCGACTGTGAGCGTTGTGCAGACAAAAGAAATAAATAGCCTTTAAGAATTAGTATGAAGTATAGATCTGGGACACAACTAAGGTGTGAAGATTGTTCTGTTTGCAGAATTGCAGCCAATTATAGCTTCTGAGCATTTTTCTCTTTACAGATACTTGAGGTTCTCAGAGTTGGTGTTGCTTGAAATAAAATAAATATAAGATGATGGATGCATCTATGCAATCAGTTATTTCATGTTGTTACTGTTCTATGCTTTTCCAAAGAGCTGCTGAGACTTTGTTTCTAACAGCAGCTCAATTCCTCCCTCAGGCAATCCTCAACCGCAAAAGAAAAAAAGAAACAAAAATGAACTTTCCATCCTTAAATACTCTTTTTTTTTTATTAACTTCAAATTGAGACTATTTCTGTCCTTGAAAACTTTTGATATTTTTTTTTTATAACTGCAAATTTCTATCTCAGCTTTGAATCTGATATTACAGTCAGCTGTAGTGGAGGGAGGAGACCTCCGCACTGCACCCAAGTCACACAATGCATGTGGGGCTTTGCCATATGAATTCAATTTTCATTACACCCCCACCACCACACCCCCGTAATAAATGCGGTGTGAATCCAGGGAGGCCATGGCAGCAAAAAATAAATCTGATACATGAATAAACGATGTCCCTAGGGAAGGCAGGCTCCTCCTTTGTGAGGAAGATTGACTCCTCCAAGATGGGACACATCAGCCACAAGGAACGGAAACAGAAATAGAAACTGCAGACAGAAAGGCACTTTCTCGCAGACTTTCTGTTCAGCCCCGCAACCAATCTCGAAGCTGTATATAATAATAATACATATTCTATGCAGTGTGACTGCAAGCCATCAAATTCTCCCACAGGTCAGCAGTTTTATAATTTCCACGGTAGGAGAATGTAATTAAACTTTGACACAGAAACTTAGTCGCTACTCTAAAGTTGTCAGTTTATTCTTCTCTTCGGTCGAGCCAAATCATTTTTGTGATGCACTTGCAAGATGATGCTGGTGTTTACATGTCTGACTGACAGATTTCTAGAAAGGGGATGGTATGCTACTAAATTATAGTTGCATTCCACTTCTGTTGCATCACTTTGTGACTACAGTACCAGTTGCTGTTGAAGTATGTTTGTGCACTTTAGCAGGCTTAGAAAACATAGAATCCTCTCTTTTTTGCCTCTACGTGTTTTTCCTATTGACAAGACAGCACTGTGTTTGTTTACTTTGACAGCTGGGATGTTGTTCTACCACAGTCACAGGTGGAGGTATGACTTATATTTATATGCTGCCAAAGTAATCAAGACATTACCTTTTTTTTGGTCACATCTACTGGACAGCAAAGTGTGCTTTAGAAATGCTGTCTTGTCACATCCACAAAGACGGGTATATTACACCTTGTCACTGGATATCAAATGTCTACCTGTAACATTTAAGAGGAGGGACTGTTGCTGAATGCCAAAACTCTTATTGCTGTAAATTAAATTATAAACCAAAAGTTGAAGACCATGGTTATTACTAAAAATCAAACCGACATATGGTCACTATGTGCCAGTAGTGGAACCATTTGAGTAGTATCTCATTAATTCACAAATCTCTGAGGGAACAAACGCTCAATTTACAAATTGGTCTACGCTACTGTGGTGAATCTCACTGAGAGCTATTAGCTCGACCACTGAATTCAACCTTCTGCAACCCCCAATCTGGCGTCACAGCAGATGGGTGGAGGTCTGTGATCTGTTGAGGCAATTTTGTGCATGGCTGCCATGGCCTGTCCTGGTGTGACATCTCCTGCTGCTAGTCGGGCTGTACCCTGACCTTCACACTGGGCTGGCATACAGCTGTCTGGCTGGGAAATACAAACACACACTCACATCCCTAACCCGCACACACATACACACAACACACAGGCAATCCCTGGGGTAGAACAAAAAGTTTAGATTTAGCTGGGAGAGAGGTTTGGGTGTTTTGTACCGGCCAGCTACACCAGACAACTAGCTGGCAAGCAAAAGGGCAGTGTCCTCTGTCGAACAAAATGTCAAATGTGGCTC
Organism: Benitochromis conjunctus; assembly: GCA_015052645.1. Classification (NCBI taxonomy): domain Eukaryota; kingdom Metazoa; phylum Chordata; class Actinopteri; order Cichliformes; family Cichlidae; genus Benitochromis; species Benitochromis conjunctus. The sequence goes on from VOQK01026524.1 coordinate 10,376, forward strand.
CAAAATTGATGCTTTAGTTGGTCATAGATTATGTTTGAACAGATGACTGAGATTGGGAAAGGACTGCGTCTGTGTGAAGTGATTATGACAGGAGAAAACGTGAAAGTAGAGAGGTAAAATGTAGAGGAGGACAACCACAAACACACATAAGTCCTGTACACACATATGGTCAAACACACAATGCTCAACCCATGCACTTCCTATTTGCTGGGTTAGGAGAACATGTAACATAAACCCAAAGAGACACTTCCTCCGAGGGGAGAGATCTCCTCTCATTACGAGCAGGATTGACACTGGCCCTGGCCTGTCCAGAGGGAGGTCTAAGCCAATAAGAGAGTAATTGAAAGAGGCGCTTGACTTCCCGTCTGTAACAGCTTACAGACCAGGCCTGATGTGCCTCTAGGAGCATGGTGTTTAGACAACAGATGGGCAAAGACAAACAACATGAAGGTTGGCTCAGAATTGCAGGGTAAAAAAAAAAAAAAAAAAAACTCTTCAAAGAGCGAAAGCCTTTTTCACCTCCTTTTAGACGATCGCATTTATCTTCAGGTATCAGCCTGCGTGATGTCTTATCTCTCAAACCGAAGCTGGTTTCCCGAGTAGATTAACATCTTGTCAAATTTGCCTCATGTAATGCAATTATAAAAAATGAGTGAGCTCCATAAAGCTTAAAGAAGTAGCAAAAAGAAATGCTCCAGCAGTATTGTGTTTCATTCCTTTGCATTATCCCCTGAGCAGCTGTGGTCCTAAGTGTCAACTGCTGAGCCAGAATGTGGAGAGTTAGATGCTGTGCCATAGCATCTCGTCTCACCGAGGTGTGTGTTGAGTCCCGGCGGCTAGACTTGTTACGGAGATGACAGCATGTTTTGTTTCACTACACAGCCCTCGCACTGACAGTCTGAAAGCCTGGAGCTAAACAAACAGGTATCTCAAGATCGCTCTCTCTCTCTCTCTCGCTGTCTCTGCCTCTCACGCACACATACACACCTACAATTACACATGTGTATTCAGTACATGCAAGCCAGTACAACAAATACGCACGCCTCACAAGCACTAAAGCATGAGGGCAAACACGTACACATAAACATATACTGAGCAAACACATTTCGATGTTGTACAAAACATCTGCATCACTGCGGCACTTTTGCTGTGGAAGCGAAGCGATGATGCAATTCCTCCCTCTTTTGCACCATAAGTAGATGACAATCTCACTTCAAAATATTATGTTAGCGGTCATGTGGTCATGTATAACGTTCAACGATCACTTAGAGTGAATCAAATCTTGTAGCGGTGAATATCACTTCCTAAATACAGACCTTGGTTGGAATAGATGAGGGTTATGCATCATTTACTGTACTATATGCACCTGTAGGCATCAATAATTCAAGCACACACTTGAACCCCAGGTGTAACAACAAGGCAGGCCTTGAAACATTCCTGAAGAAACTGCAACGCAACACTCGACATGATCAAGAGACTGTGCTGGCAGAGTGAACACGCTTTACTGAAGAACAACAGAATGTTATTCTAAGACTTGGAGAGTTTTATCCAGTAGCAGCTCTGAGTGCAGTCCTTGGCTACTGCAATGATGAAGTTCTTTTAAGCCTCAGTGCTCCCAAGAAGGTAGGTAGCAAGCTAAAGGTAAGACAGGGCGGATTTGTGAGGAAAAGACTTCAGTTCAAATCCCAGGGCTGATGGTGGAAACAAAGTTTGTAACACACTTAGATTTTGAGATAAACTCCCAAGCACTAATGCATCCAGTTAGAAACAATACAGTATAAATGAAAAGGAAGACCACTCTCAAACTGACATTACTTATAATTAGAGCTTTTCTATCAACTGAAGTATGAACTGTTCACGGGTTTAAATTTGACCCTTCGGGAAACAAATGGCTTGAAAGCAGAACGTCTTATTTGGAAGCTCCACTTATCATGCAAAACTCTCAAACACGATCTAATGAGAATACTTATTAATTTAGGTGTGTGAGTCATTTTGTGTTACCCCATCCAAGTACCACGTTTGCTTCAACACAGTCATCAGTTGATGCGCGATGAAAGAGCCTCCTCTCCCTTTTCCTCAGTCTCATTCCTTTTGACCAAGTCTTTCCTCCTCTGTGACTGTCATCTACAATGCAACCAAAAGCAGCTGGAGAGAATAAGGATGAAATATTGATAGTGTGGCAGTAATGAAGTCTTAACAAGAGGAATATAGTCCAAACAATGAAAGAGAGGGTCACACAGGGAGGAGGAAGGTGTGATGTCTATTGTGGCACATCAGAGCCATCTGTCTTTGTGTTCTATAAGGTCAACTCAATTATATGGCTACCACAGGTAATTTATTCAATTGGCAAACTTAATAAACACTGGAAGGCATGCACCTGCCAACTCAAAGACTAGACTCTGAGTGTGTGACTTACAATTACACGTGCGCCTTACTGAAAATCAACAAAAGGTAATGATCTATTGGTTAATAGAGGTTGCCAAAGTGAAAGAGAAAGATAGACAAAGTTTTTAGGGGAATTGGGGAAATGGGAGGGGCCTTATTTAGCAACTTCTATTTTCACATTCACGCAAAAAACAAAGGGCAGAACAAAAGAAAAGTACCTCTTGAATTACTGGGGGAGCTGGCACACTTGTTTTCTGTGCTCCGTGTTGGAATAAAAGATTTGTCTGCGAATAATTTATTCCAGTACTCCCTTTGCCATTTCTCGCTCCTTCCCCCAGTGATACACAGAGGCTTTTGTGGTAGAATTCCAAATGATAAATGCTGCACATTTATAAAAAGTTGAGAGGGGGTATTTAGAACACAGGAAGATAGTGCACAAGGCCTTCTGCGTTATTCAAGTCCCAGTGGGAGCCACAGTATCTGGGGATACGTTATGTAAAACTGGTCAAAGCCATGCTAATGCGATTTTGAATGCATGACTTCATCATCTGTGTACCACAGGTATTGCATTGTGGGACATGTTGCTTAGGCTCATATGTCACCCAGAGGCAAAGGCCCATGTCTGAAATCAATAAATAATTCTAGAATTACAGCCTACAGTGCAGCACAAACATTAATCACTTCATATAAAAACGTGTCTTCGTTTTAAAGACTCGAGCTGGCTGTGTGGGACCAAGATACAAAGGCGGGGGAAAAAAAATGGTTTTGTAAATGTGATCAAATAGATATGATGGTGGGCAATTAAAATTTCTTCTCTTGCATTTTTACATTAGTCTATCCTTCCCCTAACAGCCTTGCGATTATGGAGTGAATTATGGAGCGCAATATTATGTTAGATAATGCTTGTGGGAACGGACTTGTCACCAAAAAGGGATGCTGTTGAAATGATGCATGTGGGTGTGCATTTGGTGTATTGCTGTCTTTGCCTGAAGCGAGAGATGAGAATATCGGAATAAAGAGTCAACTCTTTATTCAAGTCAACTATTTTGGTTGAACGCTGATGCATGCAGCACCAGAAAAAGAAATAACAAAACATCCACACACAGAGAAACCTAACTCACATGCAATATCTATGATGGCGCTCTTGACGGGGGAAATCATAGCTACTCAACATGATTCCATCATTTTCGCCTTTTTCTTTGATTTAAAAAAAAAAATGTCATTCTTGGACAAACTGTTGCACCTGTGACACGGTTTAAATCAGCTGAAGTCCTTGAAAAGCTCTGATCTGGTAAAGAACCTGGATAGCAAACCTAATTGACTCATTGGAGTTTTATGAAGCGTCCTGCACCCATACAAATGGCAAACCAAGTATCCTGCCTAACCGAGAAGTTACTCAATAAGATAAAGGACGGCCTGGGCACTGGGAGTCTCAAATGTTAAAAACATAATAGTCTGTAAAGCAGGAGTGAAAAATAAATGGATGGAGGATGGCATTAGATTAGATGTCAGACACCGGGGAAGAGATTTGTGTAACGTTTTGTGTGACTCCATTGTCCTCTAGTGAAATATGCAATGGAGAAATGAGGATCTATTTATGAATTGGGGTGACAAAATGAAAATACAGTTTTTCACAGCACATCAGGTTACAACATTAAATTGAGTGCTTGTGGAAGTCATCAATTTTTTGGCACAGTGGCTGCCGAGTGGCTATAGCAGGAAGCTTTTGACAAGGTCACTGGTAGAATTTTGGCTGTAAAAAAAATTGGTCAGGGAATAATAATAGGAAATGCTCTCAGTTTCCTCATCAGCTGCCTCTTAAGTGTCCTTGATAAAGGAAACAGCTTCAATTGTTTCAGTTAAGTTATTAAGCAATAGAAAATTGTAGGAGGAGAGTCCGTTCTAAGGTGAAAGTTTAAATTTGACCAAAACCTACTCGTGGTCTTTCAGTTCTGTAAATCATGCTAATAAATGAAGGAATCTCTGTATGTTGGTTCTGGACAGCCATTCAACTAATGCTACAGTTACACTAAAGCAGTAACCAGTAACCAAAATTATTGTGATTGTATGCAATGAAGCTGTCCCATTGTTATCTTTGAAATGTTTTTGTCACAGATGGGGACCAGGTCTATGTCCACTAGCAGTCAGTTGCTATCTTCAAAGCGACTTTGAGTCAAGCTAGCGGTAAATAGATGGCATCAATTTGTTATCAGTTTGCAATGAATTGGATTATATTGGCAATTACATCCAAAATGATTATGATAACAGGGCAAGTAACTGTACTTGTAAGTACAGAGTACTACTTGGAGTCCAGCCAGAACCTCACAGATCTGAAACTGAAAGCCCTCCACAACTAGTTATGTAGTTGCTCAAGGATGGTGATTTAACAGCAAGTTGCTAAGTGACATAGGCAACATTGCTTTTATATAGGAATATGACTTGCTGCCATCCAGCTGGGTCAAGTCCAGAGGTTGAGTGTTGACCAATTTTTAATTTCATTTAATTTTTTCCTTGTTGCAAGGAGGTTGCCATCCTATTTTTACTCTAGTGTGACTAAGCCATAATTGTTGGGGACCTAAGGAGGTGCAGCATTGAGTGTAAAGTTAATTTGGTTAGAAGTTGTCTTCTTTCATGTCTCCTCAACATCCACTACAAACAAGCATTGTACAATAAGAAGTGAAATCTCATAGGAAACCTCTCAAAGCTTTACCTACTGTGGGTTCAGTGAGCTCGGGGCCTGATCCTGTCCACATTTTTGTTTGTGTGTTTGTCCAGCAGCTCCTTCTAAAGTCAAACTGAGGTGTTATAAAGGTGACAGATGACAATGCCCCTGGTCATTGAACCAAGGTCTGGCTGCTTCACCTTTCACTTTGATCTGTTCGATATGCACTATATTATTTTAAAGCTCACTGCAACAGCTTAACATCCTACATGCACTGATTTGTATTTAATATCGACTGAATTGTACAAGATTGAGTGAGATATACAGAACATTGTCTTGGGTATAATACAAACTTTGCTCGTCTAGCTTCGATTTTACCTCCCATTTCTTTAGACTGTACATCTGTTATCCCCACTTTAAATATTCATGACTTTGATCCTTTGTCACATTTCTCACTCTGTCTGTGTCCCTTGGGATTTATGAATGACTGCATTGCATTTGTCACTGAACTTTTGGCTCATAGTGTGATAATTTTCCTGTCTTTCACACTGTGACTAAAGTAGAGCATAATGTAGACCTGGGCACCTGTAAAAGCTCCCACTAGTGAACATCAACTTGCTTAATATATAGCATCATCGATGACATGCTGACATGGAGCAACACATAATTTTAACAACAGGAGGTCGCACTCAGAACAGCATAAAGTGAAGTATCTGAATGTATTTTCCAATGTTTATCTTTTCATGATAAACGGTATCAAGTACATTGTTTAATCTTTGATTATGCGTGTAAGACTTTGAGTAATGACCATCCACTTATTCAAACCTGTAATTTTCTTTTTCCTTACTACGAGAACCCTTCCCTAAGTGGTATCATCGCAGGCAATCATGTCTCTCCAGTGACACGGCTTTCCAAGCTAAGTACTTTAAAATAATTAATTAGGCTGTGCATTCAGCTCAATGGCCTGTTTTGTTTCCCCCACTTTCTTTAAGTGGTAGCCTGTACTATAGAGGATATTTCATTTAAGATCATAATTCTTAAACAAGTCTTTCTTGAATTCTTAGATAAATTTTCCATTATTTACCTAAAATTGTTTAGATTTCTCTAAATGTATTTTTCTCTAAAAGAACCCACTTTATCCTCCAGAGAGCTTGTTTGAATAGCTACACAGAGAAAACATGCATTATTCATTATCAGCTCCTCTGAACAGCAAGAAATATGACCCTCAATACTATCTAATAAATAATACAAATTTCCTTACACTGTATCTTTACAACAAATACAGGCTGCATTTAACTATATAGTGACCTATGAAACAGTTCTGGCGTTAGAATAGGAAGGTTAAAAGTTAACAATAAGGGTTAAGGTATCTTTTCCCAACAAAGATGATGGTTGATAGCTCAGCTTTCTGAAAAAAAAAGGGTGATAGTGTCTCAAAAAGTGAATTTTAAGCATCTCTGATGTACATTTTTGCCCTGTAAGATTTATTTACAACTGCTGAATAAGCAGAAACAACAAATGTCCAGGTCCCTGCTTTGCTCATTATCATGACTGGTTGCAATGCAAATTCTGACTGCATCTAACCCAGTTTAAAAGAAAAAAAAAGCATAAATGAACAGTTGTCTCCAATTTTAGCATATTGTGATTTCACAATATAGAATTTAGCAGTTTTACAGCGCAGAAGGAGCCCCACTATAACCCTAATTTACCCCATACATTTTGTTTTTCACAGTTCCACCACTTTAAATCGTTAAAGGTGCCATAAGGTGGCTGGAGGGTGGATGACAAATAGAATCCTTCTTATAAAAGAAGAGCTGGCGTCTCCGTTTATAGCCTACGTAATGCCGTTTTAGTGATAATATTGCCGTGTCTTTTATCTCCTTGTTCTAAGCGTCATAGTTTATGCTTGCGCATTTACAGAAGAGACGATGTCACATTAATGTCAGCACAATATATATATAATTTGGAGTTCTTTTTCACACAAATGTCTCTTCTCACTACTAAGAAAAAAAATATTTGTAGTTAGCATTTAACAAATAAAACAATAAATATGCAAATGTTAATAGTGATTATTATCATAAAGGGTTACTAGATGGATAATCTAAGAATCCAGTTTTCCTTATTCTGCTGAAGAAGTCCAGTAGATTAAGATATATGCAGATCATCATTCGCAAACACCGTTTACAACAATTGTAGGTTACACCAGCAATTTTACATCCCGCCTCTAATTGAACACTTGCGTGTGTCAGAATTCAATCATCCTCTCTATTCTTCTCTCACTCGTTCTGTTTAAGGACTTTCAACCAGATAATTGCAGCCTCATCCATCACACTTTGCTTTTGGGTGTTCCTATTGTCATCCCATCAGTTAATTGCCGCAACCAATTTTTATAAAGGTTAGCATGTCATTTGGGCACTGTGCAAACAATACCCACCCTTCATTGGGGAGCGTGAATATGACATTTTGTTCTCATTTTATGATGTGTGTTTACCTTGTAATAATTTTGACTATGAGCAATTATTGGCTGTGGCTGTTGTTCTGGGAACGCTCGGCTGTTGACTCTGTAGCTATGGACAGCTTGTTGTAGCTCATTTCCATGAATCACTACTGTGAAACAACAGAGTGATAAAATGCAGAGTCTTGGTTTCAGTAAGCCCTGCTTTCTGTGCCACATTTTTTTGCAGAATCTGATGCAACACAGAATCACTTATGTGCTCTATGGTTCTTGAATCCAGCAGCTTTTCTTTTCTTCTTTTTTTGTTTTGTTTTTTTTTACTGAGGGCTTCCATTTCACAGGTGGGCTCCCCTACAGCGGAGGCTCTGTTTGTTTTATATGAACTCACTGCTGACCCCACTGACCGCAAATCACACTGAAAGAGGAGTGAGAGAGTAGAATAAACCACCATGAAGGGAGGGGAAAGTACCTTTTAAGATCCGTCAAAGCCTTTGCTAATAGGGGTTATCCATCCAGGGCTTTCAAAATGTCACATTCGAGCCTCATTCATTTGCATAACCTCTAAAGCATCCAAGACAGCATGCAGCGCATTGATTCAGCCACTGACTTGCTTTTCCTTGTTGACACAAACGTTTAAGCGAGTGTGACTGTGGCACTCCTTAATCCACTAAACTGTGTGGCAAGTAAGTGCTCTGTCGCAGTTTTACAACCCCATCATGTTTTATTCGTACGAACTCAAGTTCTCTAACCTGCTGACTACTCTTGGGTAAATATCATTATTTGATCTTTGACAAATTATGAATGTTTCTAGTTGTAGCCCAATGAACTGTAACGTGGAGTTCTAACTAAGCAACTTTAAAGTCCGATAATGGATAGTTTCCAAAAAACTGCATTTAAATGAAATATAAAAGGTTACGTCAGATGAGTACGTGAGATGTATTATTTCACAGTTTTTTTTTATTTGCAGTTTTGTTCAGGTGTTGAGCAGTAATGCCCATACGGTATCATCAAAACACACGCTCAGTGGCTTTTCTCGATCTCTTCATCAATTCCTAAATTATTATTAATTATTATTACTAGTAATTAATAAATATTGTTATTAATTATTATTATTACTAGTAATTAATAAATATTGTTATTAATTATTATTATTAATGACAACAAAAATAGCAACAAAATTGCACTGTGCTTGATTACTAACTATCATAAACACTGCATTTCATAGATCTAGAAATTTGATAATTTGATTTGTATAAATGTTTTTTTCTGATTATATTTAAAGACAAAAACCAGATTTTATAGGTTTTGTTTTCTGTTCTTCTGTTTTTAACAGAACTGCGCATTGCGTATCAAACATACTGTATACATAGTTACATCCATAAGTATTTGGAGCATAACACAATTATTTTGCCTCTGTTCACCCCTAAAGTGGATTTCAAATCAAACAATCAAGATGCGATTGAAGCGCAAACTTTAAGCTTTTATTCTGAAGGTTTAACAAACTCATTTGATTATCAGTTTAGGACTTACAGGCATTTTATACCTAGTCCCTCATTTTCACATCCTCAACAACTCCAGGATGTAATCGTCTGTGGGGTAACTTGTGAAATCCCTTTAATAGTTTCCCTGCATTATTCTTCACACAACATAGGCCCTGGATTTGTAATTACATTTGACTCCAGCCACTATCTGAGGTAGTGTTAAACCATCAGAAAAATAAAAAAGCTTGTAAACCAAGCAACTAAACAGTGTTCTATCATACAAAGTTAGTGCCTGAACCTAGAACAATAAAACACTGGTGTTGGAGTGCATGCTGTGTGTTACCTCCTTCATGATTAGATTGGTATCTTGGTGACCAATGCATGCATGGTGCCATAAATGAGCGCACACAGTCTCTTACACAGTCTGTTTCCCCGTTCAGAGCATAAAACTGCTGAAGCACCTTTGGTGTTTATTCAACTCATAAAGCTGAAGTTTGCAAATAGAGTATTACGTGCTCAAAAGATTCAGAATTACACTGAAGAGTAGATTATTACAATCGTTATTTACGCATGCGTCTAGACAAAAACAACCAAATTCTAACTAAATTGAACTTTGGTCATATAACATTGGTTATATGTCATAATTAAAACAAAGCAATACAAATATATAATTCTTTTACAGGAGTTTTGCAAATTAACAGCATGCTAATGATAGTTATAGCTGATACAGCTGACGGTGTTTGTTTTCCACTTGTTTGTTCTTTTGTGCAACAAAAGAAAAGAGAAAATTCTGCTAATGCTGATTGGTCAGTTTGGATTTATAACTGGATATACACTCAGTGATGGGACCTATTTCCAAATGATAACTCCAGCAGACTTTAGGTGTGTAGTTTAGGTGTGTAAAATATGAACTTACTATATACATATAACAAATAGCTTGTTTTAGTTACTGGAGACATCAACTATAAGGTGGCTACTACTCAAGAATTTATGCTGCTGATTCTTTGATGTGTCAAAATGGTGAATTGTGTGTATTATACTTTATTTTGTATTTTATGGTTGGACCTCTGTAAAAATACTGAAAATCATCAGAGAACAACAACAACAAGAAAACCTCATGAACATCTCTTGTGAAAATAACATAGATAGTTTATTTGTTATTTAATTTATAATAATTGTTAATAATGATTGTTATTTATGTATTATTTATTTATTAAGCTTAACAAGCTACATTCTGAAGTCTACCAGTAACGTTTGTCATTTCATTGGTAAAAATCAACTACAATACCTAGAATTTAATATATAGCAGATAAATACAGCCTGCTATAGATACTGTTACTGTTGCCACTTTTGATCTTTCACAGTGGATAAGTTTATAACACTTTTAAGCCAGACAGCCAGAAAGAAAATAATCTGAAGATATGGCAGCCACTCCATATGAAATGGATATGTGCAAATGGAGAAACACAACAGGTAGCCCTCGCTGCCCAAAGGAGCAAGACCAAAGAGAATTTCATTAGGATGTTTTTTTCATTGTTCCAGGTCTTTTAGTGCCATCAAGACATTATTTCTGGCAGAGACACAGATCAGAATATGGATTGCCGACACGTTTTGCTACAACTCTGAAAGGCACTGAAAGGCAAAGCACTATTTGTTCCAAATCATCACTTCATATTATCATAT
>VOQK01026525.1:0-13099 GCA_015052645.1 Benitochromis conjunctus
TTTTTGACGTGTTTGTGGAAACTGTTTGTGAACACTGAAGCTGCTGCTGTAGAGGAAGGTCATTGGAGGGTATCAGAGAGATGGACCATAACTCCCAACTACTCATTATTCAACATGTAGGGTGACTGTGGCAAAGGAGCGTATTTTACCCGAGACCACCAAACCTAATCAGTTGTTATTACCTAAACTGTTACCTCAACCAAACCAAGTTATTTTTATTACCTAAACCTAACCAAGTAAGTATTTATGCCCAAATCTAACCAAGTACTTTAAGTAAGGTTTAGTTACTAAAAATTACTTGATTAGATTCATTTCACCAGAAACTGCTGTGTTAATTTTAAGTAGTTTTTAGTAACTAAACATCACCAAGTAGCTTTGAGTACTTAAACCCAACACAGCAGTTATTGGTGAATGAACCTAACCAAGTAGTGTTTTTATGTCTAAACCTAAACAATTTATTTTTATTACCAAAACTTAACCAATAGTTTTTAGTAACTAAACATAACCGAGTAGCTTCTAGTGCTTAAACCTAACAGATAAGTTATTGGTCATTAAACCTAACCAAGTAGTCTGTGGTGCCCAAATGTAACCAAAGTAACTTTTACTAATTAAACCGAACACAGTAGTTATTGGTGAATAAATCTAACCAAATACTCTTTAATACCTTAAACAAGTAGTTTTAATGATTAAATCTGACTCAGTTATTTGTAGTATCTAACATGTACAAAGGGTAAGTAATGATTACTAGGGTTACTAATATAGTTAGTAGGGTTAGTAATGTAACTGAGTAGTTTTTAGCATTTAAATCTCGTTTTTAGTGTCTAACAAAGGTTTGATAGTTCCTGCAGCAGAAAACAGTCCAACAGTTTCCATCCAGTCACTGCTGAACTGAAAAAGTGATCGCGGAGGTGAGTGTCGGTGTCAAATCATAATATAAAGTAAAAACCATCCTGTTTCATCAATCATTTTTTAACTAAACAAGCTGCAAATCAAAGGTGATGTTCAGACCAATTTCAGCTCTGACTCAATCAATGGCGCAATGTAATGAAAGCAATGCGTTAGCTAATCAAACACATGCCAAACTTTGTGTGTTGAGACAAAAGCTTTTTTTTCTCTCTCTGACTGAGGCAACTTATTACATGTTATGACACGGCACCAAGTGTTGACCTAGATCTAAATGAGGGTAAATTCAATTTAAGTAAAAGGTTAAAAGTAAAAAATTTTTGTAGATGTTTGTTTGTCATGTGCTGTGTGCAGGCAGGAATGGTGGACCCAAAGCGCAGACTTACGGAGGTCAAAACTTGAACTCAAACAGCTTTAATGCTGAACTCAAAAGGTAACGAAAGTGAAAATACAAAATAAACTTACACAGTCAGACAGAACCACACAGCGTGGAATGAGGGAGATCACGACACACACCAAAGAAAACACAGGGCTTAAATACACAGAGGGAGCAATCAGGAAATGAAAGACAGGAGGGAAACACAGCTGGGAAAAATCAGGGCTAACGAGACAAGGGAAGCAAAACCAGATACATTAACATAAGACACGAACTTCCAAAGTAAAACAGGAAACACAACACAGAGATGCGGACTTGACAAGGGGTACAGAGCAACTATGGAACAGACAGAAACCAGAAGACTAAAACTCTAACATAAACCACACAGAGGATCTAAACTAGAACAATACTATAACTCATAGACAAAGAAAGCTCAACATAATGAAATACACAGAAACAAAGAACCAAAAACAAAACACTGGGCCGACGACCCAGGCACCCTAACAATCTAAGATTTAGTTTCATGGATCCAGTGTTGAATATGTGCAACATATGGACTGCTTGGTTTTAACACTGTGATACACACAGTGTGTATGTTCTGTTTTGCTTATGTTGGACCTCACGTCGACTTTTGACACAGTTGACCACCACATTTTGCTTGAAGGGCTAAAACGCTGGGCTGGTGTATCTGGAATATGAGGAGTGATTCTCCTCATATTTACATCACTGATTGTTTTTCTGTGGCGGTCTCTGATTTCAGGTCATCCACTACCTCCCTTACTTATGGTGTCCCTCAAGGTTCGGTTTTGGGGCCTTCACTGTTTTTAATATACCTTCTTCCCCTCCAACATATAATGAGCCCCTTTGAGGACATTTCCTATGACTGTTATGCTGATGACATTCAATTATACATTTCTTTTAAGCCCCGAGATTTATCTAAGCTCCAGCTTCTGAATGACTGCTTAGATTTGATTAAACGTTGGATGGCTGTTAACTTCCTCCAGCTTAATGAGGGGAAAACTGAAGTTCTTGTATGCGCTCCTGACAGATTTTTACCCCAGCTAGTGAAAGCCCTTTATCCTCTTTCGGTGTACATTAAATCCTTTATCAGAAATTTAGGTGTAACTTTTGACTCTACTTTCACATTGGATGTTCATGTAAAATCTCTGGTTCGGTCTTGTTTTTTTCATTTAAGAAATGTTGCTAAGTTAAGCCCTATTGTATCTCGCTCTGAACTGGAGATTGCTATACATGCACTTATTTCTTCACGCTTGGACTATTGCAGCTCACTGTTTATATGTCTAAGCAAAGGTTGCCTGGAACGTCTGCAGGTTGTGCAAAATGCTGCAGCTAGGCTTTTGACCAAAGTATTTGTATTCACATGCGACACCATTGCTATTTCAGTTACACTGGCTTCCTATTGAATTCAGAGTCCATTTTCAGATCCTGGTTCTGACTTTTAGAGCTCAGTCGGGAAAGGGCGGAGTGCCCGCTCCAGGTCAGGGATGAGTACTTGTTGTTGTGGAGTAATTTAAGCCCTGTTCACAAGTGAGGAGAGTGGGAGATATACAGACAGATATGGGCCACAGCTGCAGTGATACGGATGTTGTACAGGTGTGTGGTGAGGAGAGAGCTGAGCATAAAAGCCAAGCCTTTGATTTACTGATCATTCTATGTCCCTATCCTCACCTATGATCACTATGGTCATGTGGAAGAAAATGGATGGATGGATGGATGGATGGATGGATGGATGGATGGATGGATGAATTGATGGATGGATTGATGGACAGACCACCAGCCACTTCAAGTGCTAGCCTCTGCATTGCATAAGGCAACACAGAGTCTTACAGGTCTTTTTGAATGTGAAGGGTTTGTGTGGTAAAGAAACACATTTTTACGCAAATAAAATCCCCAAAGGAATGCAGATTGTGCAAACTGTAGTGTCCTGACTTACTCCTGACCAAGTGCTGACCACACTTGACTTACTCCATCACTGCCCCCCCCAACCCCCAAAATATAGACTTTGTTTGTTCAATATTGCCAATGCATCAAGAGACACCTTGTGAGAACTCACTGATATGAACATTAGTTATGTGTAACCACTGTTCATAAATATAGATCAAATGGCCTTCTTATTATCGAAATCTCAAAGAGTTTTCCAATTGCTACTTGCTGCAACCCCATGACATCACCATGAGAAATTGCTGGAAGATGCAAGCAATGATCTAGTTTAGGGACATTAGGTTTCAGTGTTAAAACATAATTTTTCCACCCAAAGCAAACGGCAGCAATAGTGCTGGGTTGGGATCTAAATATTACTGTGGAAACTCTGTCTTAGAGCTGCACTGTTTTTGCCCCACTTGTGCTTGTACTTGTGTTTCCATGAAACTGCACAGTGTGTAGGAAGATGTGGTGTTTAAAGTGCCTGCATTCATTGTCCTCTCTCTTGTCAATGGCTCTCTGTGTTGTATGCTCTATGAATGATATTTGTGTTAGGCGCTGTGGCTCGTGTCAGGGTTCCAGAGGACCAAGAAAATTAAATCCCATTAGTGTTTTATTCAGCATATATCTCTGCATGAGCATTCAGTGCAATTTGAGCAGCAAGGTTTGCCCCTCTATGGCATGTACTGCGCATGAGTAGTTTTTTAAACTAGCTGGCTGTGTTGCATTACTGCACATTGTTTGTCGCTATGGGACAGCCTTGACGCTGCGAGCACTGCGTGGTGCGGGCCCTCCATCCTCTTGCTATACGTTTGTCAGTCGGGATGGTGCAGCTCCTGGTCATTACGGCAATCACATGTTAGATTTATGCTGCTGCCTGATGTTTCATGGCTTTATAAAATGAGATGAAAGTGGATCTCAATGGCTGGGAAGGGAGAGGGGGAGTGTGAGGGATATAGGAAAGAACAAAAAAATATGACGGGATTAAGGGCGGCGCGGCGTCCTGAGCGTGATGCTGTCGATATTCATTAGCCGATAATGAAAATGGACCATTACCTTCTGCAGCTAAGTGACTGTTTTGTAGAAGAAAACATAAGCAACAAAATTTTTTGAAATTGGCAGACATTGGGAAACGTTGGAGGCTAAACCAGGATTGACCTTTGCATGCGCACTCATAGTGCACACAGGCACAGCCCCCAACCCACTTCACTTCACCGGTCTCCAAACGGCAGATGGAAGGCTTCATTACTGCTGTCGTTCTGAGAATGACAGACACACACACACACACACGCACGCACGCACGCACACACACACACACACACACAGATTTTACTGAAAATAAAATGTTTGGCTCACGCCCTGCATCTTTTTCCCACTTTTAGTCATTACACATATCTCTACAGTAGATGGAAACATAAAAGCTTTGACTCATAAATGCAGAGTACATAACACAGTTCTCTTCTGTACACACACACACACACACGCGCACACGCACACACACACACACACACACAAGCATGTAACTCTTGCAAGACAGTCGTCATGCTGCGTCTCGGCAATACCATAAGCTTGTTGGTTTTGTTTATTGTTTGTCTCCAGGCACTGGGAGGCCTTTTTTACTCGCACACACAGACAGAGAGGCGCACACACACACACTCATGTGCTGGCGCTCCAAATTGTTCGATTAAGTGGGTCATCCTCTCCTACAGTCTCTTGAAAGAGAAAAGAGCTTTTTTGTGCATTTCTAGCCGAGAGGCAATCGCACCCTTCCATGGTTTTGGCTGCACCTTTTAGGAGTATTTATGGAAATGACAGGACGGCACTCTGGACGGCTACACGCTGCTCGCTTGTTGCTTAAGGTGTGTGTGTTGCATGTGTACAAATCCACGCAGAAAAAATAAAATCGGAAGCTTGCGTGTGTGAGTGCGAGCCTGCGTCAGTGGTCATTACTGTTTATTTCTTTGTGTGTCTGTATCTCTTGCATTGGACTGTAGTGTAACTCCTCTGCACATTTGGAAAGAGAGCACAGACCCTGACCTGTCACTGCAAATGAAAGCCAAGTATCCACCAACCAATCCACTTTGACTGTCTGAGAGAGAAACACTGAGAGGAAAGGAGAAAAAGAAAGGGAGAGAGAGCGAGAGTGAGTGGCCATCTCTTTGGACAGCTCTGTGGCAGCCCAGTCTGATCAGACTTCCTATCGCTTTGGAGTATTTGGACTGAATCGACTCCAGCAGCCACAGCTGCACAGGAAACGCCGTTGCACAGTGAAATAAACAGGCGGCACATTAAAAATGAGGGTGCATGTGTCATCAGACGGTATTCAAGGTCTTTGGTTAATGAAGCATGTTATTTCTCCTGTTTGAGTAGTGGTTGTGCACCTGCGATGGTCTGGGTGTGCAGTCTAATGCCAAAGGATGCCCACAATAACACGCAAAGTACTGTTACTGTGTGTGACGGTGTTAAGCCATAACAAAAATGCAGGAAAACATTATAGTTTATTAAAAATAGAAGAAGCAAATAAAAAATAATATTACACTATTACATTAGTCAAGTACAATGATAGCTTATATAATGTGGATAGAAACATAAGAGCACAAGAGCAAATAATTAGCAATTATATGCCTTATTTACTATTAACAAGAAAAGCTTTGCTGTCTTATATTATGTTTGTAATACATACACAAGTGGTTACATCTAACCCAAGACATGTTTTTATTTTATCACCATAGCACAGACCTTTGTCATTTTGAAGATATCTGTACAAATCCATCATGACCACTTCAGTGACACCACTGCTAGATTTTATTGAGGCGCCATGTTCAAAAGTGAACAACATTGTAGGTGTAAAAGATGCATTAGCCCTGTAGACAGTTCTATATTAGAAATTTTGTGTAATTCTTGTATAGGTGCATAATGTAGACTCATTAGAGTTTTAAGGTAAATTGAGTAAAATACTCTGTGAGCTCCAATTTTTACTAATCTCGTCAGAAATTTTGATCTATCGTCTGTCATCTCATCTTATCGTTCGAGAAAACAGCAGAGACTAAAAAATGATGTCTGAAAGGAAGTGACAGAAACTGCAGTTCCTCAAGTGGCCACTTGAGGCTGCTTTCAAAAACAAGACTGTCCATAAGACTTTTATGTTGAAATTCGAACTTTGTAGCAAGAACAAACAAGAGTACGCCCTCATACAAAGAATTTTTTTTAAATAAAAGCAAGCAAAACCAAAGCAGCAAAAATGCAAAAGAAAGAGAAAAAAGACTGGCAACTTAATAAAAGATGCTGACTTCAAGCCTCATCTGCTAAACTGAGGCCAGGGCTCTAACACACAAAATGTGTATAAACATGCTTTTATTTATTTATCCTTGATATTATTTTTTGTTAGCAGATTAGACACATGACCCTCCAGTCTCCGGACAACTCACAATGAGCCAGCTAAACAACAACAGTTGGTTATAAGCTAACGTCCTGCAAGCTAATGTTAGGTTTGAGTGTTGTAAAAATCACACGTTTCCTCTGATAAACAGTTTAATTACATTCTCATATTATGTGAGAGTTTATTCGCTATGTGTCCGAGTGATATGTGATATTTGTCCACGCTCATCTATGCATACTATTTACTGTCAAAACTAGCTAGCCAGCCTTAGCATTAGCTTAACGTTCCATCATCTGGTCACTTCTGATGTCAATAACCCACAATAACAGCAGACAAAATATATCAAAACAAATGGGTGGCACCACATTGACTATGTCACATTGACTACAGTTTATGGCTTTGGGCTAGCAAACACCAGCGTACACACTGTAGCTATCCTGCATAGGTTTAATGAGGAAGGAATGTTATTCAGCACATGTGTGGAACCTAAATTATAAAATAAATATATTTTAGTGAAAGTTTTTCTTAAATACTAAAAAGCCGAAGCTCTTTGGTAATTTAGCAAAACTTTACCAACTATTAATTTCAAAATCTGGAACATGAATGCTCTCACTTTACTGTTTTTAAGTTGTTACAAAAGATGTACCTCACCTATGCTTGTTTGTTTGTTGGGGAAAGCAAGTGTAAAAGTGTTGTGGGTGAATTTTTTGTCTACTAGGAACAAATGTAGGTGGTCACGATGTAGGTGTTTTCATCATCTCATAGGAGAGATGTTTACAGAGTAGTAAGATTTAAATCACTTGTATATAACACACCCGCTACCTATTTGACCCGCCCACTACCTATTTCAGGTAGGAGTTTAATGCTTATCATAACATATAGAGACATCATAGTCAAGTGTGTGTGTGTGTGCGTGTGTGTGTGTGTGCGTGTGTGTGTGTGTGTGTACGCTGTTCGTACCTATGGAGCTTATGTCTACACCCTAACAGCAAGGTTGACATGAAGCTGAGGAGTGTGAAGGGCACAGCACCTCAGGAGGAATGACACACACACACACACACACACACATGCATATACAGCACACGCGAATACACCTCCTCTCCTTTCTTTTCTTCTCTCTCTTCGATGACTCATCCCACCCAGGGACAGCGAGCGAGCGAGGCAGAGGGAGAGTGAGGGAGGGAGAAAGGGAGAGGAGAAGAATTGGAGAGTGTGAGCGGCGACACAACGGCAGAGAGGCAAAAGCAAGTTAATAGATTCACAGAGAAGACATATGGCGCAAAGCATCTCCTGACTGACCTTTAATTTCACTGCTGTGCAAATCCCATTGTGTTTTTCGCTCTAAAAGTAATTCGCAGCCATTTATTCGTTCCAAACATGCATGATGAGGCTCACCGGTCCCACGTGAAGTCTCACAAATGATTTCCCTAAACATTCTCTTTTTCTCCTTTAAAATGCCTTTTCCTCCCTAACTAGCACAGCAGCATGCTGAGCTCTGCCCCCGCTGGTCCGCTCTACTCATTTGATGGTATCTGTTAGAGAGATCCCAAACTTCCTAGGCATTCCAGGTCTGTATTGCTGCGCATCACAGACATAACTCTCTTTAAATCCCATGGTCTCTAATGTCTTTATCTTATGGTGTGGGGATATTTGAGAAGGTAGATAGACTCTCAGGGATCTAGGAATGTTGTCACAAGAGGCGATTATACTGCACTGAAGGAGGCACGCCATTGAGCTGGCTGTATTGCTGAGGATAGGGGAGTATTGCTGACTGCTGCAAAGCCCAGAGATAGTTGAGTGGTCAGGTCCCATGTGTCCGTAGAGCTACGCGCAGCATATGGCTCTACTGCATTGCTTTTCTATCCTTTCTGAACATTTTAAGGGCACTAGGTTTGCTCCATAGTCAAATATATCGTCTGATCATTTTTTAAAAAAGCTCTCTTCTCTGATTACATTGAGAGTGCGTCTTTCTAAAGTTGACCTGTGCTTAAAACCTGGCTAGACGGTGATGTGTCCGTCATGTAATGATGCAGTTCTCCGACAGGATGGTTTTAAATTAGCTTCAGTCAATTTCCAAAATGGGCTTTATTTTAAACCCTGTGCGTTCAGTGTGGATGCTTTAACTAAAGTGAATCATGGTAGCGAAGATCGTTCTCCTTATCAGTGTTTAACTGCAGTGTGTCATTCTGATTTCATGTTGAAAATGAAGGGGGGGGTTAATGCTTTATACTGCTTTTCCACTGATGGTCATTTTTACGACTATCACTCCACCTCGCGGAAAGGGCAGCAGGATTTGAGGTGCTGCTAGATTGCTTCAGATAATGCAGTGCTCTCAGGCAGAGCCCAGGTTTTGTGTGCGTGTGGGCCTGCCTTGCTGCCTCTGAGGGGAATGTTTCTACCCAGGGATCCAAACCGATCCCCCAAAAAGGTGTAAAAGCAAGCCCAGACAAGTCCTTACAGAATGATGACAGACGTGCCCTCTAGAGCTTTTGGTGTCATTATTAGACACAAATCACACAAGTGATTTGGAGCATCATATCTGAAAATTTTAAAAAACGATTTGCAGTGAGGTTTTTTTTTTAAAGTCATGTGCAGAAGCTGGGTGTTAATTAGTTAATGATTAAAAAAACTAATTAGGCTCACTTGAAGAGGATCAGAAATGACTTAATCACTTCTCAAAAGTCTTCTCAGAGCTAGTGCTAGCATGTTTCTGATAGCCCAGGGATATACTAGAACCCCGGACTGTATGACATCATCTGAAAAGTGAAGTCAATGCCTTAAACTTGCATTTTTGTTTTTTTCCAATGGTCAGCAGGAGGCAACATTCTGGTTGCAGAAGGATTTATAGCTCTATGGAGGTCCTCCTGAGAAAACAACCCTCAGGTCCTTTGCTCACTGAGCTCAGTAAACACTTTCCTGATAGGTTTATAGTGTTAGTTGCTAGTTTCAAGTCCAGTTGACTATAACAGGAAGTTAATTTAGTAAATTAAGGTCCCTATTAGTGTCCAAATGGGCTAGACATCAAGGTATGCTTTATTGAAGCTTTCTTCCTGTTAAAAGGGAGGTTTTCCTTCCCTTTTTTCCAGCTTCAAGAACTGAATTGATCTGAATTGAACTGTCTACTTGACAAGTTGTTCCCCTTTGAGTTTACAGTGTCCCTTTTAAGTGAGAGGTGTTCCTTGATGTGGCTAAAATTAAAGTAGCCTACTGCAGCTTATTTACATTAATTTCATAGAAAGAAACGAGGATGCCTCTGTTTGACCCTATTGGTGGATGACTGTGTAACGTCTTACAAAATAATTTGTGGTCCACTAGAGGTAGCATATTTGCTGTCCGCTGGCAGTCTGGGGATGGCCTGCCTGCCTGTAGAGAGCTCTGTAGTCTGATGGAGGCTGTACAAAGAATGTGGGCCACTCTTGCTCATGCTGTTGGTCCATCAGTCACAGAGAGGAGTGAAGTTATAACATACAAAGAACTGATGTAAAACAGAGTGTTAAAAACAATGAAAAGGGTCCACTGCAGGCACTGTCTGTGCTTTTTATGCTTTATTTTATTTATCTTGTAAGTTTGTCACTACCTTCTCTATTCCCACTAGTCAACCAGTCAACGTTGAACAGACGGCTACGTCATCTACTTCCAGCAACACACAGTCAGGACTGCACAGTATTGGACGACCCCTCTCCCACCTCGTGGGGTTGACTTGGCAGCAGCCTAAGCAGGGAAGCCTGAACCTCCCTCTCCCCAACCTCCTCCACCTAGTCTGGTGCAGCACCGAGGAATTCCCAGGCCACCAAGAGATATAATCTTTCCAGCGTGTACTGGGCCTGCGCTTGTGTTTAGTGGGACATGAACCGTACACCTCCCCCAGGAGGTGCCCAGGAGGCATCCTTGTCAGATGGCCGAACCACCTCAACTGGCTCCTTTCGATGTGGAGGAATAGCAACTCTACACTGAGCCCCTCCTGGATGGCTGAACTCCCCTCCCTATCTCTAAGGGCGAGGCCAGCTGTTTCTGTCACTATCCAAAGCTTGTGAAGATGACAGAGCTGGTGTTCTATGACCAAGACAAAACCCACATTGTTTTTCTGTATCCAAAGTTTAACTAACTAACGGACGGACTCTCTTTTCCAGCACCCTGGCATAGACTTTCCTGGGGAGGCTGGGGAGGCTGAGGAGTGCGATCCCCCTATAGTTGGAGCACACCCTCTAGTCGTTTTTAAAACATGTTTAAACTTTTAAAAACGGTAGTTGAATGCAATGCCACAAAGCTTCTGAGAAAGATCCAAAACAGTAATATCCAGTCAAGCAGGGACATTTATATAGTGACTGAGGTCAATTCCATTGAGCAGCCTAAAAGAATGCATTACTTGGGGCAGCACGTGGCCACTTTGAATGCCAGGTGGATGGCGATACAGGTTATAGATGCTAGCTAACCGCTAGGCCTCACTTCCACTGACTCAAGTCACTAAACTGGAAAACTATATTTGGGCTTTTGGTGCTTTTTGGAACATTTTAAGTCCATTTCTGATTTTTTTAAAAAACAAACAAAGAAGCTCTCAGTCTATAAAGTCTGTGGTCACTTCTGGGAAAAACAGCCCCCAACCATCATACTTTAGCTTTCCAAACTAAGGGGTGACATCATAATGGCTAGCTCTATCTGTTATGTAAAGCCTATGGTTTTACCTCCATGTTATGCAAGAGTAACACTAGGGAAAACAGTGGTTGGAAACCGCAGCTAAACCAATCATATTGCAACCACGAATTTGCAAACTTGTGGCCTTTGAAATGTTGCTTTGAAATATTGTGAGTGGTCCTTGGCCTTGGTCCTGGATTTAATGCAAACTAAAATAGGCATTTAGAAACCTTTCACACCAGAATAGAAACAAAATATAACCAGTTGGCAATGATTTGAGTTGAGTCCCATACCACAAAGAGACAAGTCGCAGATGAGTTTGGCTCATCGGCACAGACTGGCTCAGACTGGCTCAGACTGATTGCAGACCTTGTATGTGCCTCTCACCTGTAGTGACCTGTGCAAACACCTTGCAACTTAAAGCAGTTGCCTGGAGGTTGAGGGTGTTGCACTATCAACTTCTGAGGGACCAGTAGTTTACTGCAATCGGTCTCCAAAAGTAATTCAAATTAATATTTTTACTTCTGAGTCATTAGCTAATATGTTTCCTTGTGTGCTAATGGACTAATAATTCAATTTATTCCTAATATGTACACCTATTCATTCAGACTATGAAAACTGGATCCTCCAGTCACCTCCAGTGTAGATTTCTGGGTTGAGCAGGTAGCCTGTGTGCCCGGGGGGGTTGCTCCAAGGGCCTGGGTTGAGTTCCATCCCAGGCCATTTTCACTGTGTTGTTATCCCTGCACTGCCTCCTTCTTGTCCTGCCTCGATTTTTGAGTCTAAATTTAAAAAAGAAAATCTTTAAAAAGAGTAGATGATCAAATCTCAGCCTCAATTCCACTGTGAAAATGCCCCCACTGGAAGGGTCACCAAATAGTTTGAGTAGTGTCAAAACAAAGTGAATCACATGTAATGGCTTTCAGAGGAAATAGATCTCAATGAAATTAAAAACCTACAGAAGACTATGGACTGATTTGTTAAGCCTCATTATTATATTTATGTTAAACCAGAGGCGTTAAAAGTCACTTAAAGGAACTTGAAGCTCCACTTAGCTCGTCTGTGTGGTGGTAGACAGATAGACCCATTACCACAGTGCCCTGTATCCATAACATGAATTAGCATGGCGATGGCTTGAGAGTTCTGGTAGGAGAAGCCACAGACAGTGATCATCAATCGGGACCGAGCTTATTAACTTCAAAAACTGCCCCAGGGTGTTAATAAGATGGCTTTCGAGTGGCAAAACATGCTGAGAAGTACTGCGGTTGAATGTAACACAGTCATGTTCCTGTGTCTAAGGCTTTATCTGTAGCCTGGTGTGCACGTCTCTGGAAATGGAAATCCACACTTTGTCGATGCAACTGTGATTGGTTGGCTTGATAGCTATATGCTGTGTCATCGTTATTAGTGTATAGAGTAATGATTTGTCCAAAGATCATTCTTGTGCTGAATGGTCTTTCATTGCCTTAACCAGTGGACAGTGTAATTTCTGTAAGTCTGTATAGAAGCAATAAGTTTTAGCATCAACTCTCTTTTTTGTTGTGATTAGTTCACTTCCAGTCTCCATGGTTTCCCCAATAAACTAAGAAACTCAACACATGGGCATCAGAGTGGAGCAAATGCTATGTCAAATAGTGCTTTCCATCATTATTTTCAATACACCAAATGAGGGAACATATTTTGGTAGAATGGTGATCCAGGTGTTCCAGAGACTAAAGCTGCTCTGGAGGAGCATGGTAGTACAGCAACGTATTAAAACGCTTTCTACTGCATTTTCCTTTAATTTGTCACATGTCTAAATATTGGTAAGAGGGGGGGGGTAAAGTTCCACTGTGATGGTAGAATTATAAATTCCTGGCAGGACTGGA
>VOQK01026526.1:0-16362 GCA_015052645.1 Benitochromis conjunctus
TTCCTATTTGAGTATTTCGTACCTCTGCAGCCCTCAAACAGCAAGCACGTTTCACTTCTCCTGTGAAGGTCCAAAAACACCCTGCAGGTAGAGTTTAAAGCCCTCCTTACCTGACACGTGGAGCCTTCAGCTTCACAGGAAGCTTCATATCTCATGAAATAAAGGTTTGATCCCACTTGAGCAGCTACCTGGGGACCAAACCTGTGATGTGAAGCCATCCTGCACCTGGTTGGTCCCTGAGCTTAACTCGAGGTCTTTGCAGGTCTACGTAAAGCAGGGATCTCTGTTCTGGTTTGGTCCTCCAAGGAACAAATCCAGTTGACCAAATGTCTGCACTGTGAGCTGGTAGAGTCTGGATCAGTGAGATGTGTGTATAACAGAGCGGACGAGGTTTACTCTGTAGGTGAAAGAAGAGCCATGAATTAATGGGAAAACACTCAAACAGCGTGTTCATGAAACTCCACATGACTGAGACGACAACCCGATAAACTGCAGCTGCACGTGGCCGACAGGGCGGCTCTGGAAGCCCTGCCTTGTTGGGAATCACTGATCACTGTGGGGTTGGCTGGTATTCGCTCTTCTTCACAGTCAGCTTCAAGTTCCAACAGGTTTGGCTTCATTGAATCCAGCATTACAGTTTGGACTAGCTTTGCAGCGTCTGAGCGTGGGCCTCGGGCTGGGCCATTGTCCGGGCTTCTGGAGGTTTATCTAAAGTCACGAGCGGCGCTCGCTCTGCTGTCCTCTATGAATGTAAAGTTGAACCAAGCTGCACGTTTTCATTCTTCCTAACCTTCGGTTTTTCCCTGACTCCTGGGGTTGTCTCGGTGTTACTGTAGGCTTTACCTTACAATATAACGTGCCTTGATGTGACTGCTGTTGTCATTTAAATTAAGCTGAATTGACAGCCACAGCGGGCGAGAGCTTTTCCTGTATGAGCATCGACGTGGCCCTCTCGGCGACGCTCATGTTCGAGATGGCGTTTGTCATTTTTAACTGTGACAGATCAAGAGCTCGACGATTCCTCTGAAATTGCCTCACTAATCTGTCTGAGACGAACCTGTCGGTGTTTTCACATCACAAACTATGAAAAGACCTCACACTGTGCAGAGATGTTCTGCAGACAGCAGGCATTTCAAATAGCTGCTGACAATTTGCAAACAGTGCAGCGATACAGGGATTAGCAGGGATTATAATGTGCTACTCTTAAGGATTAAGAAGAAGATAACCTCCCCCCAAACCTTGAATCCCCCAGAGGAAACTGGACCTGGCGTCGATGTGATTTTAGTTGTAACTTATGATTCACGAAACATCTCCATGTTTCCTGCGGCGTGCTGCGGTGCTCTGATTGCTGTTTTCAGGACACCAGAAAACATCAAGCTGCCATGACAAGCCGCAGAGCTGCACGTGTCACAGAGCGCAAAGCGACCTTTCGTCTGAAGGCGAGCAGCTGCTGGAGCAGCTCATTGTCAAATCTAACATTTGGGGCTGATTTTGCTCTTAAAGGAGGAGGGAGATGTTCTTCACACAGTCATCAGATCTCAGGTGTTTTTTTTTTCACCAAAAATGAGCGCCTAATAAAGTGGCAGCGGGCGAAGCCGCCCCATCCATCACGGCCCGGCGCTACAGCCCAGACTCATTACTGTGTGAGATTGTCCCAGTGTAACGACCCTCTGTTGTTCTTTTTAATGGCTGCCGAGGAAACCAAACTCTGCAATTATGCAAATGAAGATGAAAGTCTGAAAGCAAGTCGAGTTTCTCGCGGAGGAAAACGTGCCGCTGCGCCTTGGCCCGGACGACGGCGCGCATTCAAGGAGAAAAACTTCAAACCACAGTTTTAGTGTTTTCGTGTGTTCAGAAGGAAAAGGCTGACACGTTACCGGCTCACTGATGTGCAGCTGGGGGCGCCTGCTGGGACACTTAACTGGGTGATTTTGTACTAATTACTGATTGGTGAAATAACGTGAGCCAATCAGGCGTAAGCTTCAGTTTGAACTGTTTCCAGCTTCCTGTCTGAGCTCAGCTGTTCATCAGTAATAAGAAAGATCATTTTTAGGCTTAACACAGAGTTTCCTTTGTGAAGCTTTCACTGATTTGTGCACTAGTCCTTGTATTTACACGTAAACAGGTACGACATCGATCAGGTAAAAACAGTTGATGGGAACTGTTCCCAGACTTAAATACACGGTTTATAAGGTTTCGCTGTGCGGATCCGCCCAGTGCTGCTCTGAACCTGCATCCTGTCGGTGTCTCAGCGGGACGAACCTCCGACCTGCTGAGCCTCTTTGTCCGCTTCCTCCGTGTGCTGTCAGCGGACGTCTCGACCGAACAGGTCGACTCGCCGTAACCGACACTGGAGCCAGCTTTTAGAGACGGGTTCATCGGTCAGTTTAAACTTCACAGATGAATTACCAAACCTCTACAGCAGCTGTAATATCTAACTTTATGAACAGGAAACACTAGAAATGATCGGACGTCGTCTTATTATGGGCCTAAAGTCAGCTGAAAGGCTGCTGTGCTGTGCATGCAGTGACACTGAGGCTCTGTGTGTAGCTGGGTTTTTAGTATAAATGGCTCATTTAGCTGTTAGAGAAATAAATAAAGCACTCTTTTAATTTACGTCAGCTCTGTGAAACACCTACACCTCAGCAGCTCCTTTATGTGACGACTGGGATATCAGATTTCAGGGCCCTCAGCTCTGGTTTCTTTTTTCAGAATGGGGGTGTAATCACTGACAAAAAGCAGGAAGTGGGTTGGTGGGATTAATACACTCACAGAGGGAGCAGGAGGGGGAATAATGCCAGATAGTTTCCAGTGACAAAAGGAAAACCCTGAGATCCTTTCACTCGCTCGCCGTTTCTCTGCAGTTTCCTGGAGAAGAAGCTTTTGTACAAACATATGGCCGTAATTATTGTGCTCTTGAGGCTCAAACGACGCGCCCTACCCTCCTTTTATAAAATACCCTCAGGTTTTCACAGCCAGACTGGCAGCTCTGGGGATCCATGATTCAACTTGTTGCAGGAGTCGTCACACAGGAAACAGACGACTACCTTCACGCTGAGTGAAGAGCCTCGTGTTCAGCTCCCTGTAGCATGGATGAGTAAGAACATAAGAGCAAGAGGCTTAATTTCTCATGAACCTGAACTATAAAGACAGAGCAGGCTGGAGGAGGGTTCCACTTTATGCAGGAAGTCAGAGGATTATAAGAATAAACCGTTTATAAAAACGTATAACTTCTCAAACAGGGCTACAGATTTATGTCAGAAATCAAAGCAAAACGAGGCCTAAAAAAGAAAAAGAGCGACTTATTTAAAGGATCAGACTTCGTGGAGTTGAACGGTTTTTATTTTTAATTTTGAATCAGTCCTAGACGGTCACGATCAGTTTACGGGGAGATAATCTCCTCTCCGTGTGATGACACTTTGTTCCTCTCACGCTCCCTCTGCCCACATTTAAAACATATATCTGGATCTTTCCCAGAGGCCTGCGGTGGTTCTATGAATCCAGATTGAGTGATAAGACTCCACTGAGCAAACCCAAATACCCGCCAGCTTCCTCGTGTTTGATGGTGTGGAGGAAGTGATTTGGTTTCAGGAACTGTTCACTCCGACATGCAGTTCAAACCTTACAAAATGCCCTCAGAGTCGATCTCTGCTCATTTCCAGCTCAAAGCAGCTTTGCATGATTAATAGTTCAAAATAATCCTTCTTTGTGTCACACAGCTCCTCCTCAGCGTTAATCAAGCTGTTTCATCTCTGATTGGCTGCCCCCTGCAAACAGAAGTTTTAAACAGCGGGTAGGTGGGGCTTCTCTGTGCGTGAGAAACCTGCTCTCTGTGACATCATCCAGAGCTCGGGGTATAACGCCTGTGATAAACGGAGTGTTTGGAGCAGCTGATGGGGATTACTGCGCATCATCAGAAACATGTTGTCATCAACATGAACCACTGGAACATGCAGTTTTTTACATCAATGCACATTATTCCGATTTTAAATCGGCGTGCTGGTAGATCGCCCAGCTTGAGTTTTAAGAAGCGTTTACGTCAGTTTAACTTTGGCGATCAATGGATTTATTTTTTTAGTTTTATACTGTGTTGCCAGGAATTTTACACCTGATAAAATGCGAGGAAATTTAAGATGAAATGAAAAGATTATGCTAAAAATAAACCCGAGACACAGCAAAGTTGAGAAAAAATAACAAAGATCTTAAAGATTGTTGAAAAAATGTACCAGCATGCACACCTGTGGTGAACTTAGACACCACAGATAAGATGCACATCAGGCCTCTGTGCTAAAAGTGCTGCAGAGAGGTGGTGAGCATTAAAGACAGGAAGCTGTCGGTGACCCCGTCCCGCTCGCGCTGACTGACAGGCGGGGCCATGTGAGCTCTGCCTTTACCTGCAGGTTCCAACCTGTGAGTGTGTGTGAGCGTGTGTGTGAGCGAGTGTGTGAGCGTGTGTGTGTGTGTGTGTGTGTGAGACCTCAGTGGCAGCAGTGGCGGTCGGAGCTTTGTGTCCCAAAATGAGCTCTGAGGTGGAAACTTCTCTCCCCCCTACCGGTCGCAGCAGATGATCCAGAGTGCACGCCATCCTTTGCAGGTCAAAACGTATGTTAAACATTTACAGTTTATGGCACCTTACGGCCCACACGGTGGTTCTTTTATCCAGCGTTTGATAAAACAGAGCACCAGCGCCACCGCAGCCCTCTGAGCAGTTTGTATGAACACGTGCTGATGAAACAAATCATCCTGATTTGTGAGGTTCATTACAGCCCGGCTCAGAGTTCATTAGATTCAAATGGATTTCATAATGTTTTCCAGTTTCCCAGCGAAGGTCGAATCCATCTTCGTGTCCCTGCTTTGGTCCTTTTTATTTCAGCACTAGATGAAGAAGCATTAGAGTCCTCCTGTGCCTTTTAACATTCCCAAACAGTGTTGAGTGTTCACGGAGCAGCCTGCCGTAAACTCCTTCAGCCAGACGTGCTTTCTATGCACCGTCCACTCTTTAATTATTAATTTTTAACAGAATACCTGGTCCACTAGTTTCTCCAGAAACATGTTAAAATCAAATCCTATTAGAGGACGTGCTTGATCCTAAATCCGCACGATTGTGGAATTCCTGTTTTATGCTTAAAATTCCTCTTTAAAAAACCCATTACTGTACGCCCCTGTGCACCTGGTTTTACATCTGTTTGTCTGACTGATTCTAAGTATGTATGAGTTCAAATGGTAAATACAAGAATTTATCTTGTCTTATCTCATACCAAAAAATGAAATTATATATTTATTTGATCAAATTGTAATTAACTATGTATTTGCTTTAACCTTGAAATATTCAAATGGGACAAAATGAAGATGTAAATGTTTAGATTTGACGTCCCGGCCATACATGAGGCTGAATCAAACAGCTTTGTCTGAGAATACAACGCTTTGCTTTGATGTGAAGATAAAAAATTATAATTTATCTAAAGACATTATGCTTGTGTATAGTCAGATGTTCAAGTAACTTTTAATAATACAGGAGAAATTACCAAACCAAACACAGAAGAAGAGTCGGGCCATCAGATTCAGGCTTCTCCTTAAAACTCATCTTAGAAACTAAACCAGTGAAAGTGCTCTCACATCAGCTGAGCAGGTAACACTTTATAACACGGCCCTGACTAAGGGCTTAATTCTCCTGTAATTTATGTAATTATATTACTTATAAATAGTTAAAGGTAAGACCACTAAAATAAGGAGGTAAAAAGGAAACAAAGGAATAATTACGTAAGTACGTTTTAGCACTGCGTAACAATATTTCCCAGTTTATAAGCACGCTGTATTTTACAGGAAAAGACGTTTGGACCATGATTTTATAATTAAAGATGTAAAAATGTCCACATTTCCAGGCAGCATAAATATCCTTAGTGGTCTGTGAGGTATCCTGCAATAAAAAAGGACTCAAACCCTGAAGCAGTGCATCTAAAATGTCCCAGGCCCAAAATATATGTGAGCGCCAGAAAAAAATGACGGTGCAGAAAACCTGGCAAAATTACAAAACAGGTCGCCTCTCTTTTGAAATCCAAGCTGTGACGTTGGCGTTTGTAATCTGATCAACTGTCACCATGTGCGTGCCGATAACGCCCCTCATACCTGTCACCGTCCAGTGAAACCTCCAGCGCCAGCCTACCTGGAGACTCGGGGCCAAACTTCAGCGCGCCCGGGAGAGCTGTTTTCCTGAACCCACATGAGTATGAGATCGCGTGAGATACTGGTATTCACAACTTTCTGGCACAATAAGACATCTTTTGTCTTGCCCTTATGTGTGTTCAGATTTGTTTAGACAACTGAAACCGAATGGTCGGTGTGAAGGTGTGGAGATATTCTATTTGAAATAGTTTATTTTTGAGGAGGAACCGGAGGTAGGAGGGAAACTCTTCATGCCTCTGATCTTGGGAAAAGGAATTTCTCCCTTCCAGATCGTTCTGATTGGATGAGCTGCCAGAGAGGCAGCGATGACCCCAGAGTCTCAACCTCCAGGTGCTCTCAACGCCAGCTAGCATGGCGTGGGCATCCTCACGTTTTTCCAGATTCCCCGGGCACATCAGACTCTTTGCATTCCTCTGAAGAAAGTAGTGACAGGAAAAGAGCCGTCTCTTTTTGCTCCCAAATGGCTCTGAATTTATTATCATCTGTAGCCTCATATTTTAGCTTTACTTGGTAAATATGAACGCTCACAAGAGCGTGAGCCAATGAGAAACCCGAGGCACAAACATTAGACCACAAAACACGCAATCTTGACTTCGTTCACTGATCGTAACTGCCTTCGCGTTCAGCATAGAAGTGATGCTGTGTGCGATGTTTGTGTGAGGACAGGTAAATACCGTGGCAACACAACAACCTCGTTAAAAAAGTGGGGAGCCGCTCTCACTCGATGGGAGCTGGTTTTGCTCATGACACATCACTAGAAGAAAGTGAGCTCCACTGCAGAGACTGTTAAAGCAGTTGTGTGATCGATGTCTTTAGGTCATTTGTGAGTTACTTTTAGCTTTTTGTGTCCTGACGAGGTTGATCTCACTTTCTGCCAGCGCACCGTGTACTCGCCATCGATCGATCAGAGGCTTTACATGGACCACGGGAAAACATGAGCAAAGGCTGATATGGCGATCCCAGAGATGCTGATGACTTATGCTGCAATGCTGATGTATGGAAACACGGATTAGCTTCAGAAGGATATTATGATTTCGAATGAGAAACACATAAATGGTTAACTTTAGTCTTAGACATCTAAGACATCTAAGACTTAGAAGTCTAAGACATCACTGGCAGTGACACCCTCGACCTAGCAATAATTTTTGATGCATGTCTGCATCAGATTTGAGATATGAGTTTTAGACCTCTACATCATCAGTGGGGTGTTTTAACCCTTAACTCCCTTAAATGATTTTGGCTGTTTGATAGAAACAAATTGTGAGCAATAAATCGCACAAAATGTTGAATATAGCAAAAACGATACAAATAAAAGCGCAAACTGATATTTTATTTCTTTTTGTTTAAATTTGTCAGAAGGTTCAATAAAGACTCTAGTTTCAAAATGTTTAAATTTTCTGGTAATTTCACAGTTAGGATTAGGGATAGATTGAGGTTTGAGTCCTGCCCTCAGAGGGTTTGCAGTACAGCGGTGAATGTGCTCTGAGGCAAACTCATCCGGAGACAACATGGTGATTTTTGTAGCCAGATCGTCATCATCATCATCATCAGGTTTGGTCCGAGTCCATCTTTTCAGATCATGTTCAGCTGCTGCTGTGACTCATTTATGCACTCGGTGTAAACAGGTTAAAGCCACCGTCTTTCCCTAAGGCTGAACCGGTTTAGAGTCTGAAGTTTCCCAGGAAGTCAAAGAGAAAATAAAAAATAAATAATAGCCGCAACATATGCCTCCAACCTCCCAACAGATGCTGTAAAACAGGGCCGTTATTTCTCGCTGCAGCTGGCGCACTGATGGAGTCTGATTAGAAAGCATTGGCTTTCAGAACAACATATAATAAAAGATGCTGTTAAATTAAAAAAAAAAAAGCAGACAAAAGATGTGTGAGCTTTGTAGAGTTCAACATAAACGTGGGCTACAGGTATGATTGTTGTTTTTATCTGTTTAACTTTTTGATCAGGTCTTCCCTGTAAAAGGTTATGGGTGCAGCAGTTTGATGACTCATGCATCCAGGGATAAGTGCTCTCTGAGCCACCCACCATCACCTACCAGGTCATGCAACTGTAGAGTTCTCTACACAGCGCTGCTATGACTGAAGGCGATTATTAGGACGGCTCTGTGCTGCTGATATTCAGCCTCAGAGAAACGATTAGGGGGCGTTCGGGCTGCCAACTCTCTGAAAAAGCTTGTTGGCCTGAAGCGATCCAGCATTTTACTGGTTTTACGTTTTGTCAAGACAAGTTAGGACAAGAGTGAGACGCCTCTCCACAGCCTCCCCTCGGCTGTTGTGTCAATATGCTCTCTCTGTTGTACTCTTTGTGCTGGAGCTTCAGGGAAGTGATTGGTCTATTTACAAAATAGCATAGAGTGTACATTTCATGTCTTGTCGTGTGATACAGGCAGCTGTTGACTCTCCCTAAAGGCTTTTCTTACATGACATTTATTCTTCTCTTTTCTGTCTTTTTTCAGATGTGAAAATGTTCAAAAAAGGAATTATGATGGCAGCTTCAGGAGCAATCCTTCTTGTTTTTGCCTCAGTCCTCACATCTGTGACAAGATGTGAAGCGAGTTATAGACTAGGGAAAGGCAGATCTCCTCTGCTGTTTACACACCACCTCTACAACGCTGCCATCAATGAGAACTCGGCCCCGCGGATGTACGTTGACATGCAGGTGAAGATGGGCATCGAAGTGACAGATCCACTGTGGGACATCAACTACAACATCGTCTCAGGTGATGATGACGGCTTCTTCAAAGCAGAGGCAGTCAAAGTCGGAGATTTCTGCTTTCTCAGGATTAAGACGCGCAGCAGCAACTCGGCTCTCCTCAACAGGGAGGTCCGAGACTCGTACACTCTCACTGTGGAGGCTAAGGAAAGCACTTTTGGCTTCGAGGCAATGACAAAGGTCTTCGTCCAGGTGCTCGACACCAACGACTTAAAGCCTCTTTTCTACCCGGCGTCGTACAATGTGGCCATCAGGGAGGACGCTCCCCTAAAGTCAAGTGTCACCAAAGTTAGCGCTACAGACGCAGACATTGGGAGCAACGCTGAGTTTTATTACTCGTTCACCAGCAGAGCTCATCCGTTTGTCGTTGACCCTTTTACGGGCACGGTCAGCCTTGTCAAGAGGCTCAATCACACTCGCGCACAGCGCTACGACCTCACCGTTTTAGCAGAAGACAGGACAAAAAAGATATCCGGTGTTCAGAAATTTGGGAATGTCGCCAGGGTCACAGTAAGCATACAAAAGATGGCTATGGCATCTCCAGTTATCACACCACCCCCTGAAGCTACAGTGTCTGCAGACGGAAAAATAAATATCAATGTCCATGTGGATGAAGGAGTTAAGCCAGTGGAATCCCTCAATATTGTTGAAGGGGATCCCCACAAGTGGTTTGAGGTAATCCCCTCAGGTGTGCAGGGCAGTGACTTCCAAGTGATCTCTACAAAGAGGATTATCTGGTCCCAG
This sequence comes from Benitochromis conjunctus, assembly GCA_015052645.1. Taxonomy (NCBI): domain Eukaryota; kingdom Metazoa; phylum Chordata; class Actinopteri; order Cichliformes; family Cichlidae; genus Benitochromis; species Benitochromis conjunctus. Next base: position 9,652 of record VOQK01026526.1, read on the forward strand.
ACTCCTTTTGGGTTGAATCTTTCGCTGCAAGCAAAAGACAGGAGTTTGCCAAGTTTCCTCTCTCCAGTCACACAAATCCACATTCCAGCCTATCATTACAGGCCACTGGCATTCTTGGAGGACACTTACATTGTGACTCTGAGTGAGTTTTCACCCCCACAGACCCATGTACTTAAGGTTTCTGTCAACTCGGCTCCCTTTAATGTTACCTTTAGTATCAAGAATAATCCAGACACCTCTAACTTTAAGATAAATCCTAAAACTGGGATTATCATAACTACAGGGAAATTTGATTATGAGAGGAAAGATCGATATGAGTTTGATGTAATGGCCAATCACGGTGAAGCTGAGACTCACATCGTGGTGGAGATAACAGATGAAAATGACAACAGCCCGCAGTTCACACAGACATCCTATCAGGCCACGCTGGATGAAAACAGCCCTGTTGGCAGCAGTGTGTTGAGAGTAACAGCTTCAGACAACGACAAAGGCAAAAACGGCTTCGTGACTTACGTGATTGCAAATTCAGGCCCTCTGCCTTTTACAATAGATCCGTTCACAGGCATCATCTCTACCTCCGAACACTTGGACTACGAACTGATGAAACGACGGTATCACCTGAGAGTTTGGGCGTCGGACAGCGGCAGCCCCTTCAGTCAGGTCAGCGAAAGCCCTGTGACAATAACTCTGAACAACATCAACGATAACATCCCTCTGTTTGAGCAGGTGGGCTGCAATGTTACTGTTCCTCTGGATTTACCTGTGGGACACAAAGTCGCTGAGCTGTCAGCTATTGATTTAGATGAGCTGCAGCAGCTGAGGTATGTCATCGAGTCAGGGAACGAGCTCCAAGTATTCGGGATCAACTCTGTGACTGGAGTCATTGCCCTTAAACAACCCATCCCCCTGCTGGAGGGTTCATTCACTCTGAGAGTTGTAGCCACCGATGGGAAGCATCACTCTGAAGCATCGGTTGTCAGGATAACCATTACTAACCGAGGTGAAGAGCCAACGCTGCACTGCAAGGAAACGGGCATTGCCAAACAGGTCACGGATAAACTGATCGAGTCAATCAAACCCATTTTAATCAATCAGGAGGAGGACACGTTCTCAGATATCCACATCACCAATCGACATTCTCCCAAGTTTGACACGAGCATTCCCAGTTCAATCGATCTCGTTGAGAACCATCCATTAAATTCGACCATTGTTCGGTTCAAAGCAACAGACAAGGACTCTGGGTTCAACAGTAAGCTTGTGTACGCCATATCGAGTGGGAATGAAGATGGCTGTTTCTCCATTGATACGTTCTCTGGTGATCTTCGGTTAGTTTGCCCACTGGACAGAGAGAGTAAGGAGTTCTACATTTTGAACATCACTGTTTATGACATGGGAATACCGCAAACTTCTGCGTGGAAATTCATTGCCGTCAACGTCGTGGATGTCAATGACAATCCTCCTGTTTTCGATCAGCCCAGGTACGTGATCCACGTGCCCGAAAACAAAGAGGTGAACTCAGTTATTTTTACATTTCACGCAGCAGACCTGGACTCAGATATGAGCGGTAAAGTCCAGTATTCTCTCCTGACGTCTACCGACGTGTTCAGGATAGACGAATTCACTGGAGAGCTGATTGTGACGGGCAGACTGGATCGAGAAAGCTCACCCAGGCACGATCTCCTGATCGAGGCGAGAGACCAGGCTAAAGTCGGCCCTCAGCTGTTCTCCACTGTCAACCTGGTGGTGATTTTGCAGGATATGAATGACAACCCACCCAAATTTGTGCCCAAAGTGCACAAAATAAAAGTTCCAGAAGATGTTCCTGTGGGCACGCTGCTTGTCTGGGTGGAGAGCGTTGACTTGGATCTGGGCAATGGAGGCCTCGTCAACTATAACCTTAAAAACACAGAGAGCGGGATCTTCCATCTCGACTTCTCCACAGGCGCCCTCACCCTCGAGAGAGAGCTGGACTTTGAGAGGCGGCCATCTTACAATCTCACGGTGTGGGCAGTTGACCACGGCCTCCCTCGCTCATTGTCGTCATCCTGCTTTGTGGAGATCGAGGTTCTGGATGTCAACGAGAACCTCCACCGGCCAGTGTTCTCAGAATTCGTCTATGAAGCTCTGGTAAAGGAGGACGCAGCCGTAGGGACGTCTGTGGTGACTCTGACGGCTTCAGACAAAGACCTGGGCAGAGACGGGGTTGTCAGGTATCACATCCACGATGGCTCTGGCTTAGGAGTGTTCACCATTGATGAGGAAACTGGTAATTAACACTTGGTGATTTCATTTTTTTCTCTTTTTGTGTACTAGGAATGAACCTGATCTATGCGATCTGCTAGATTTGGATGACTCTGGATTGTTGTGATGTTCTTATCTGAAAAGTAGAAAAAGCAGTGTTATCAAGTTTTAGACAGATGTGAAGTCTGATCTCGCTCTCATATCTTAGTTTAGCTCAGCAGAAAAACTGGAAAAAAGCCTTTGTGCTCTCCAAAGGTTGCAACATTAAATCTCACCCGGTAACACATTCGGTTTCCACACAGAAACAAAGTTTATGACTGAAAGCCAAAGCTAAGCTGCTGCTAAAGGAAGCACTGTTTATCAGAGTGTGTCTTCAGTGAAGGGTAAAGATTAGAGACTAGTTCCCAGTAGAAAGGTCAAAGGTCAGAACTGTTGTGCTCTGTAAACAGTAATTAGCACTGTAGCATAAATTAAATGGTATGCGTGTTGCATGGTAACATTTTTCTTTTCCACCTCTCTGACACGCCTGAGCCGCACTGCCACAGCTGAACTTTACAGCTGTACATTTCCTCGTGTAGTGAACGGGACGTGTACCTGCTTGTAGAAGCACTTCTTTGTCTGGGTGGTTAAAGTAGTTTGTCTATTTTTCCGTCAGCGTATCCTTTGCAGAGGATACCCTGTCACCTTGCAGCGTATCGCAAGGTCGTTATATCGCGGTGTATTTCGTATTTTCTTTCTCCCTCGGGGCATCCAAATTTAAACAGTCTCTTCAGGCCGCTATGCAGAGAAGTACATTTCCATTGTGTTCGGGCCCTGCAGTGTCTCCGTGTGGACCTCTTTTCTAGCGTATTAAGCTAACAAAAATATGTCACACATTTTGCTGAGCAGGGAATTACTTAAAATGTCACAACCCACGTCTGGGCTCCTTTCCAGATTTTTTTTTAAATGCAGAGACACCTTAAGCACAGTGACGGCCCCAGTGGCTCTTAGTTCCTCCCGGGCTGTACAGTTATCACGCATGAACAGATTACATGGATAAGTGATTCATTTCTGAGGCAGGACAGTGTGTTTGAAACATGTAAATACAGTGTAGACAACAATGATTTGCCTGTACCGTTGGTGTGTTTTAGGTGTGATTCGTACGACAGAGATGCTGGACCGCGAGATGGTGCCTCATTACTGGCTCTCCGTCTACGCCACTGATCTGGGGACTGAGCCTCTGATCTCCTGGACTCACGTCTTCATCGAGGTCCTGGACGTTAATGACAATGCTCCTGAGCTTTCCCAGCCGATGTATTTTGCATCCGTCCCGGAGAACGTGGATACCGTCCAATTCGTTATCCGAGTGTCGGCCACAGATGTGGACACGTCCTCTGAGGGGAAGCTTTCCTTCCAGATGCTGGATTCTCACCGATTGTACTTTGACATCGATCCTAAGACAGGTAAATACTCTATATGATCAAAGGAGACCTTAATCAATTTCAAAACGTCACAGAAAGTTTTCCTGACTCAGAAAGGTGAAACGTGGTGATGTCATGTAAGCTATCTCAGCCGCAAACTGAGGCACAACATTTTAACAGCAAGTTTTGAATGGGAAAATAACTTTTTCTTATCCATCCAGCCTTTTTCTTCCACTTGTCCAATTCACGGTTGCAGCTGTTGAGTGGCAGGACACACTCTGGACACTTTGCTAGTCTGTCCCACAGAGAGACACACCCTCTCACAGTCACATTCACACCTACAGTCGTTCAGCCTCACCAGTTTACCTAACGTGGATGTTTTTGGACTGTGAGAGGAACCCAGAGCACCCGGAGAGAGGCCAAACTGCCCCCAGCTATACGAAGAGTGTTTACCTTAATGATGAATACTAACCAATCAGAACTCTGAGCTACGCCCTTAAGGTTCCTAAACCTTCAGAAGATTGAAAAATAATTTCCAGACCAACCACTTATTCCATCCAGCATGTAGACATTGTGTTTTTAATTATTTTGTCATTTATTTATTATTAGAATATAGTACAAAGGAAACTGCAGCTTTCCAGTTTTCCAGCTTTGGCTCACGTCTTTTCCCTCCCACTTAAACATTTCTCACGCCTGAATCATGTAATTGAAGCTTTTAGTGAGCAGCATGTGTGCAGGCAAAAATACAGGAACTCTGGGATGTAATTGGATCAAGTTGCTCAGCGTCATTCTGGCATTTCACGAGCAGCTCGAGCAGAAAAAGAGACTTCATGCTCTCATTGTGATTGATTTACATCTGGATTCAAACTCCCTTTGTGTGTACAGGACATCTGGCAGGCCTCTGTTGCAGAGTGTTTTGGTATATCTGTACATGTTGCCATGTCCTCATGGCAGGTTTGCATTTTGATTCATGGGTGAAAAGCTAACAAGCATATGCATGCTTGCAAGCATGAGTGCAGCATATGCTGCAGAAGCTAGCTCAGCCTACACAACAGCGAGCTCCCTGAGGGTCACTCAGAGTTAGCATGACGGGAACAATGAGGAAGCCTACATATCTCTGCCTTCTTTGCTGACAGCTGAAGCTGAATCACCTGGCGAGGACTTTGAAGTTGAAGCTAATGAGTGCAGCATTAGCTGTGATGCTACCAGCCGCTACAAGCCCTGTCCTCGTCCTCTAATGTGCTGTTTGTCCACGCCCTGAGGCCATTGAACCGAGGGATTACAGAGATGTCACTCTGAGACGGGCCGGAGGTGTGCTGCCAGCTGGAGTTTGTCACATTCAAACAAGCATTTTTGTGTAAATGCAGGTGTATTTGGTATCCATTTACTCATGCATAGAAGCACAGGATGAAAAGGGGTTATTAAATCTCTGTGAACCTTTTTCTGAGGCTGCAGGCTGAGGACAGCTGACTGATGCTGACCCAAATTCTTTATCCCGGTGCTGCAAACTAAAAAACTCCTAGAATGTGTAGTTCCTCTAAAATCCAGCAGTGATAATAAACATGCAAAAATAATTAGCATTATTAGGGGCATGGTCTCTTTGACTGACGGGTGGCTGGTGACACAGGTGGCTGTAGCTGCTAGCTGTCTGCTAGGCTAGCTGGAGTCCCTGACCTGGACCTGTGGACTGCGTTTGTGCTGTTGGAGCTCGTGTTAATAGTTTAACGCTCCAAACAGCAGCTAATGCAGACTGCAGTCTTCGGAGGTTCGAGGCTGCAGAGCAGGACTGAAACCTGCTTACATTAACGTGCAGCTTCCACAGGTCCAGTAAACATCAGAACAAAAGCTAAGCAGGCTTTATGCTTTTTGGCTTCAAGGTCTGCAGCTGGTTTTTGTGGTTCACTGTAGTCCAAATCAGGAAACCTAGTTGCCAGTTTGTGGTGTGCAGAGCTGTGACCTCAGCTCCTTCCAGCTCATACGGGATGAACTGGACTAACCTCGTCTTCTGCCTCACTAACACTTGTGGAGCCGTGTGGCTGTCATAGCTTAACTCAAAGAGACTTTTAGGATGTGCTGACATCCTCTCTGACTTTTACCTGGAGACAGCACACTGAGCTGTCATTAAAATCCTTTGACAACAAAGAATAAAAGAAATATGGTGTACTAGCTTATATAGATTAGAAAACGGCGTGAGGGGAGGGAGATCGTGTTACCTGGAACCTGTTCCTCTTTGCAACATGACCCACCTTGTCTTACTGTTAACAAATGAACCTCCTATTAGTAATATGCGGGTGAAACCACTCGTGCCTTGACAGGATGAAAGTGACTCATGACTGTTTGCTGGTTTCTCACTTATATTCTCCAACACGGATGTTTTAGACTGCGTCCGCTTCAGGCGAGAGAAATCAAGGAGGCTTCGTGCTTTAATGTGTGTTATGAGAAAACGCGTCTTGTTGTGGAAGACTTCATTACGTGTTTGTTTGTTGACAAGGCCGGGCAAGTCAGGAATGCGCCCACTTCATTAGCTTTTTGCAACAGCAAATTCCTCAAACGGCTGCAGGCTGTTGATGATTCTGAAAGTGATATGACGGGATTGTTTATTTGTCTTTTTTATACTTGATGTACACAACGCATTCACCAAGATATATGATATTTTTTCTTCTCTTAACAAATTTACATGAAAAAGAGTCCAAAACACAGCAAACTGATTCAAATATGTTTTTAAGATGAAGTCCGTCTCGGGTCCGATCCAACTTTATTTATAAAGCACTTAAAAATGATCAGCACAGGACCAAAGTGCTGTACAGTAAATAAGTTAAGAACAACAGAATAAAATAAAACAGCAAAAAATTAAAACACATCAAATTAAATTTAATACAGCCCTATATTAACAAAAACAACATAAAACAACATAGAATCAACTAAAAAATAAAACATTAATATAAATAAATAAATAAAAATAAAACCAACATCTCACACGGTGTCAGAGGTCGGGGTGACAAGGTGGGTTTTCAGGAGTGATTTAGAAACAGGCAGAGAAGAGGCCTGTCTGATCTCTAACAGCATGTCG
>VOQK01026527.1:0-23127 GCA_015052645.1 Benitochromis conjunctus
TTTAGTGGACTTTGTTGCTGTGCACTTACAACATAAAACAGATAAAACTAATTAGACAGTGATGTGCAGAAGTTTAAGGATAAGCACTACAAAGACCCCTAATATTAATGTAACTGTTATAGTAGATGTAATATTAGGACGATAACAAAATGCCCTTATTTAGCTTCAAAAATGTGAAATGTGCACCATCATTGCAACCAGAAACTGTCCTCCCTCTGATAACACCTCAGTGTCTAATTAAATAAAAGGTCTCCTTAGTTTGGCAAAATTATGAGCTCTCATGAGAATATTTTAAACGTCTGTCCTCACCTTTCAGTAGTGGAGTGGTGGTACTGAGAATCCTGTTAATTATTATAAGTAGGCTAGCATGTCCAATACTTTAAAAGTCTGGGACTTTACTAAAGTTGCAAAAAGTACAAGGCCTGGGAAACGTGAAAGTTTAAGTAGCCTTTATATTTGAAGCTAATGAAGTACTCTTTGTTTCTAAACCTGACCAACTAGCTTTTATTCCTAGGCTAAGTAGCCCCAGTGCCAGCTAACAAAGTAGGTTTTGTGGGTAAACCTGACTTGTAGGCTCAAAGACTAATGTTTAAGGTTTTCCCACACACCCACTTTGTTAGCTCCAGGAACAAGAACTGCTTAGCCTAAGAACAAACGCTAATGGGTCCGGTTTAGCTAAGAAAAGCTCCATTTGACCAATTAGTCTTTAACTTAAACCAGGTAGCTTTGATCCTTAATGCTAACAAAGCAGGTTTAAGTGCAAAGCTAGAAATACTTTTTGGCTTAAATTTTTCTAAATAGTATTTTAGCTCATCCAGCCAAGGATGAATGAGCTTATGCCATAGCCCCGAGAATCGCTGCTGCAAGTAATGATCGCCTAATGGATCAAGCTCACATTTGCCTTTTACCAGATCTTTTGTTTTTTCCACAGCATAACCTTTATGCACACTTCTTACAACTTCGCCAGAGTTCTTGCGCCTGATGTACTGAACAACATATTCAGTTCAAACCATTTAGCAAAGTATAATAAAAGACTCTTGATGATGATAAATTGTACACAAAATGATAAAGAAATACCAAATGATGGGGTAGTTTGAAATACTGCATTGCTATACATGTTGCATAACACTTGGATCCTGCAGTGGTGGGCACTTAATTTTCCCAAGTGGGCCACATTGGGGACTGTTGTGGAGGACCCAACCAATAAGCTAAACTTCTTCTCAACATGAATTTTATCTCAGTATTATAAACAGCTACAGATAATAGTAGATGCTACAATCAGGCCCTAATGGTGGCCCATTGGGAAAATGTATTGCCCACCCCTGTTAGATGTTCATGATCATAGATGGAGTGATCCTATTGGCTGACCCCAACACTGGGAAGCTGTGGTTTGGGGCTTCCTATTACTATTATGCTAACATCAGTAATATGATCAGTGCAGTTACATATTTTCATGCTTTTTATGGCCATGGTTACCACTGACCACACACTCATAATCCTCCTGAACTCAAACACTTTCATTTAGTGTGGAATGAGACTCATTTGTCCTGCATATGACTGTTTGTGGCCTCCCTGACATTGTAATTCTCATTAGCTTGTCCAATACAGCCAGCCAGTGACAAGAAAACTTACCACTTTCTTTGTGTACTTCACACATTACAAATAACCTGTGAACTGTGATGGCTTGTGAGCCATTACATTTCTGCCTGGTTACTAAAGCTAATAAAGCCATCTTTGTCCAGTTAAACTGATAGGTGTGATAGTTTAGCACTCACACAGATCCCACTGGATTGCATTATGCTGATGTTGCAACATTTATTATTCACATTATGAATGATGCTAAAAGCATGCTGCCTGCTCTAGTTTAAATAATAAAGAAAAAAGAATAGTCTGTTCAGAAAAGCTCTGTAGTCTGTTCCTGTTATTACTGATGTATTATTTCCTGTCTAGATATTAAAATGACCTGAATGGCTTTAACATACTTTCTTAATGCTGCATCAGCTCTCCTGCGCTTCTGTTCTTTGTTTTAGTATTGTTTAAACCAGTAATTTGCGATGACTAGCAGAGTGCTTTACTGGAATTCTGGATGATCTGGAAAACTCAGCGTGCTGGGAATGTATGATAACGCAGCCTTTTCACTGAATTACTCTAGGTCTGACCGACAAGACGTGAAATGTGGCTTTTTGAGCATTGGTTTTGAGTCATTTGGCAAATGATTTGCATACTATAATGTCAAATAAAAAGAGGGAAAACAGAGCAAGGTCATTGTTGAGGCTTTTTATAAATGGATTGTATTCCTTGTGTCCTCATTTCCATGCAGGCAGTGGCTGTTCAGCATGCTGACACAGATTTTCCATCTCCTGTTTTTGAGCTTACATTTACGCTCTCAGCATACCGGTCTCTGAGATGGAAAAACTTGATCCTCCTTTGCACAAGTGGGGCTTCTTTGAACTCCATCAACCCATCTCATAAGTGTACACAGAGTAATTCATTAAAACACACCATTATTTACCCTGTTTGTCTCAAATTAAACCGTAAAGGAAATGCAGATGTAGTATGCATTTGCTAGTTTCAATCACAAGGATGTACTCATCACTCTGTTGCTGCTCTTATGTTTCGTGTCAGTTTTAGCTGTATTTACATAGCGCACACTGAGTGACCTGATCTGGTTTTGCAGCAAGAGCACAGATGTTCCACTAGATGGCGGGGCTCATCCACTGTATTATCTAATGTGATAAAGTCAGAGGCTTTGCACTTCTCATCCTGGGGGTCTGCTGTTGGTCCACTAAATGATTTTTAAGTAAAATAAATTCACAAAGATCAATTTTCTACCATCATTGCCAAAGACAGTAATCATTTTAAATCCATTCTTTTCCTTTATCAATCAGCCAATCAAGTGTTCAGTTTTAGGGGACGCTGTGCCCACACTAAACCCAGATCACGGCTCCTCACAAGTCCATTCACACCACCTGACCCTTCACCTTCTCGCAGTACTCCACTTAAACACCATTTCTACACTTGTCCTCCATCTACAGGCTGGAAGGGGCCCCAAAGCCACGAGAAAGTGGGAGGGTTTTTTTTTTTGGAGGGGACATGCCAGTCAAAGTTAAACACATTGTATATTGGATTAACACCCCCCTCCACCTCTCTACCAATACCCGTGGAAAGTGGGACTGTCCACTTTCCCATAGAGCTGAGAGGTATTAAGGTGATATGATGTTTGATGTTGTGAGGTTTCCATGTGCTGGCATGTAAAGGCGTGGGCCTGCCGGCTCCTTCAAAGTCACCCTCTTTCTATGCTGCCTTTTGTGTTAGCTGAGTGTTGTGTGTCAAGTTCACACAATTCCAAGTTTCTATGCTCGCCTAAAATATTCTCTATCAGCGTGTGTGTGTGTGTGTGTGTGTGCGTGTGTGTGTGTGTGTGTGTGTGTGTGCGTGCATGTGTGTGTGTGTGGTGTTTTCTTGCAAAGGCTGGCCATCCCTCCCACTCTTACTGTGAGGGGAATTCTGTACCATGTGTCTGTGGTTTTCAGGGAGCTTTCAAAGAAAATAAAGCACTGAGGCCTCGCAGCCCCTCCTTACTTCCCTCCTCCTTTCTTCTTCTTCCCCTCGTTTCCCCTCATTCACTCCCTCCATGTGGCACTTTTTGTTTTTTACAGTTTCCACCTCCCCATTTTTCAGAGCAGCCAACTAGCTCCTGAGTGACAGAGCTAATTTCATACGCATCCTATAACCCAGACAAATCCATAATCACAGCAAACAGTCTCTCAAGAGTCAGCTGAGAGGGAAAGTGAGAGTTGGGTGGTGTTGAGAGTAGGAAGGGGAGGGAGGGAAAGACAGAGAAAGGCTTTTTGTTTGGCTAAGTACACTATGTGAAAGAGGGGGCGGTGAGGAAAAGGAACTGGAAATACATTAGAAAATGGTTGCGTCGGCTGTGGTGTTTGTGGCTCAGATGACTTCAGATGTCATGTAGTGGATGGACCCACACACATGGATTCCATGACTGTGTGTAAACTTACTTTACTGAGTCTGCAGTGATTAACTTGGCCCTGAGGCCCATATATACATGGAGAAAAATAAAGGACAGTTGGAGGATTAGCAGAAGCAGCTTGCAGTAGTTTCTGGCTGTAGTCAAAGGTTTTATTGGCTTATTTATGGTTTATTGTAGCTAATTGTAAGGGGAGAATAAGGAAAAAAGAGCACAGCTGTTTCTAACCTCTGACAAATACAGTGCTTTCTTAATCAAGCTTTCTTGTCATTTCTTTACGCAGTGTTCAGGAATAGTTCTAAAGGCTTCTTGAAGGACATTCAAAGCTCTCCTTTGGATGTTTCTGCCTTTTGTTCTGTTCTCTGTCATGGTGATCCCACACTGCTTCAATAATGTTGAGGTCCAGGCCAATCCAACACTGATAGTTTTCTACTGTTTGTGTTTGCTCTCCAGGTATTGGCATCGTGTGCACTGGGAGTATTTTGGGATCAGTGTTGTGCTGAAAAATTAGGCTGAACCCAAAATTTCAAACTTGGACTCATCACTTCCTGTTGCCACTTACAGTATTGTCAGTCCAGTTCCTGTGTAATCTGGCATACCTTAGCCTTTTCTCTATTTCCCTTCCACAAGAATGAGAGTCTGAACAGATCAAGAGAGGAGCAAGACAAATATCTCTGATCCCATATCAGGTCTTTGCTGTTTTTCTTTTTTTCCTATTTCTTAAGGACATCACTTTCTGATACGTTTGGATAGATTCAATTAAAGAAATTGGAGCAAATTGGGTGGAAAATGAGTGAAAAAGCAGCCAATGTCCAAAGAAAAACAACATTGGAAAAAATTCAGAAAGCCTTCAGAAGTTCTGCTTGAAACCACTTTTAAAAATGACATGAAAATCTGCCTCGCTGGAAGCAGAATATAAAGAAACGAGGGGTGGCTCAAGACTTTTGCACAGTACTGCAGTAGAATAAGTGTGAATAATGTTGAGGAAGCACTCTTGAAGCATGGAGTAGTGCCCACATTACCATTCCCACATGTGCTTCGGGAACAAAAGCTTCATCCATGTCCTACATTCATCAAGCTTCCTGTGGCCCGCACCATGGAGGAAGTCATAAAGACCGGAAGACTTCCTGTATTGTTGCCAGCATCAAGAGGTACGAACTGTACATGATGTGCAAGGTCAGGGACCAGTGATGTAAACCTATAAAAATAGATCGCTTAGCCTCATCAAAGGGCCCAAGACGTACATCTGACGGGAGATTTATGCATCTGTTTTCTTTCCACAGCTTTAAGACCTGTTTTTACTGTGCTGAGCAGATGTGTTGAAGCTCTAAAGCAGACTGGGAACAAAGTTATTTTAGGAAGTCATTTTCACATTTACACACTTGATGGAGCTTTTAGCTTTCGTTCATAGACTGAACATCAGATTCCATACCATTCCTTGATTCATTACGACACTAACTACACCAGCCTTGATTTTACAGAAACAGACTACAGTCTAGTACAGCATGCAAGCACTCAGCAATTACTTTAATGCATGGGATTTAATGCATTAATGTGCAGTTACATCATTTTTGAGGCCTTAAATTGAAGGAATTGTTAACCTACAACAAACTAAATCTTCCAAATCCTAGCTTCAACAAAACCAAGTATTTGCTCGTCCCTCACCCCTTCAGACTCCTCATATGTACTTGAATGACTTCCTGTTCTTTGTCCATAGGGTTTAATATGATGTTGGCCTGGAGGGGTGTTTATGGAAATTTTTGAGTGTTCTTCCAGAAGCACATTTGTGAGGTTAGACACTGATGTTGGATGAGAAGGCCTGGCTCACAGTCCCTGCTCTAATTCACACCAAAGGTGTTCTATCAGGATGAGGTCAGGACTCTGTGCAGGCCAGTCAAGTTCTTCCACTCCAAACTCACTCATGAAGCGCCTTGAGGTGACTGTTGTTGTGATTTGGTGCTATATAAATAAAACTGAATTCAATTGAATCCATGTCATTACGGTCCTTTCTCTAGTGCACTGGTGTGCATCCACGTTGGAACAAGAAGAGTCCATCCACAAACTGCTGGACTGCCAGATGAAGAAGCGTATTCGTCACTGCAAACATGTCTACACTGCTGTAGAGTCCAGTGGTGGCGTGCTTTACACCACTGCATCTGACACTTTGTGTTGCACGTGATGATGTAACGGTTGGATGCAGCTGCTCAGCCATGGAAAACCATACCATTAAGCTCTCTATCCTCTGTTCTTGAGCTGATCTGAAGGCCACATGAAGTTTGGAGGTCTGTAGTGATTGACTCTGCAGAAGGTTGGTGACCTATGCACACTTGGCACCTCAGCATCTCCTGACCCTGCTCTGTGATTTTATGTGGCCTAAAACGTCATGGCTGAGTCGCTCCCATTTTGTAATAATACCACTAAGCAGTTGACTGTGGAATATTTATTAGTGGAAAATTTCACGACTGGACTTGTTGCACAGTCAGCATCCTGTCACGGTGCGACGCTGGAATTCACTGAGCTCCTGAGAGCGACCCATTCTTTCAAAAATGTTTGTAGAAGCAGTGTTCATGCCTAGGTGCTAGATTTTATGCACCTGTGGTCATGGAAGTGATTGAAACACCCAAATTCAATGGTTTGGATGGCTGAATCAACACTTATGGCAATATAGTGCATATTGAGGTTCAAAATAGATTCTTGCACTCAGAAATGGCGCAATTAAGTAGCTTTCCCCCCCCTCTGTGGTGTCAAGCATATCTGCTATCACTGTGGAAGCTCACCTTAGCATTTTTCTCGAGCACTTTAAAGGATTTATGTATTCTGTGAAAAATCTGACACCACTGGGAACTCCAGACATAAAGCTCATGTGATGTTCCACATAGGGACTCTTGTGGTTATTTTAGTGGATTCGTTCACACGATACTCCGCAGGTATTCCTAATGTTTAAACAAGCGGGATTATAGAGTGTATTTGTGCTGCTGTGTACCTGCAGGTGCATGTAGGTGTGTTTGTGTAACTGCAACACAGATACAGTATCATGAACACATATACAATGACGATATTATTGGCACTCAGACACGTCGGGTTCACCCGCTGGCTCCTGGCCAGCGCACCTCCCTATGACTGAACTCTGTGTCCTCTTGCTTTGGCTCCCATCCAGCATCCGTCTTCTGCTCTCTTTCAGTCGTTTGTCTTCGCCAGGGATGCTGTCACCGTAGCCCGGCCTGGCATCATCGCTGGCTGTCGCCACTACTACCAGATGGCCGCTGTGTTCATTCTCTCCTTATGATGCTCTGCATTTCCGCCTTGTCTTATTTAACTGTACTGAGATTAATCTGAATGAGTTTATCTGCTTTGAGGGCCTCAGAATGCATCACAAGGATGGTTTACTTCTTCATTTTTATTTAACTGATGGTGGATTTCGATAGAAAAAGGAACATTCTTTGGGACAGTATTTAAGGTCACTCACTAAATCAGGAGCATTGCTTGCCTAAGCACTGAATGGGAACAGAGAAATGACTGAAACTAAAATGTACATGACTATTTTGGTAAATGTAACATTTCTGATATGTTTTGGCCTTTCAGCCACGTGTAAGCAGACGTTTTAGGCCACACTGAAGAATGAGCCTCTGAAAGTGTCCTTCCAGGGTCAAGATGATCTGCATTTAAATGCGGACAAGGAAAACATCCGAGACGTGCACCTTTATCTGCTTTTCTCGTGTCAGATTGTGCACTGTGTTGTTATTAGTTGGCTTTTGATTGGCCAACATTTCTAAATGGTTATGTTGATAGTGCCACCTGTTGCTTTGGCATGCTCTTGACAGCACTTTTTTTTTAAGTCTGAAATTGTCTGACCAACGAGCACACAGTTTAGCTCAATGTCTAGTTTATTGGATCCAAAAATGTCGTTACGGCATGTTCACGGATCGAGTCTGAAGCAGCGCTCAGCATATGGCTTATTTAGCAAATGCACAAACAGTCGGAGCGAGCTTTACAGTTTTACTACTGTTGTCCTGCACTGCCACCATCTTGAATGGTGAAGTCGGGGTTAGTTGGGCTGCTTCAACTTTCCGATGTGGAAATCTGACTTGATGGGAGGTTCTGGTGGAATAGCCTGACTCAGAAATTAAGATTTCTATAGAAATTAATTTTTTTAAAAATTTGGTTGAGAATGCAAAGTTCTGCTTCACATAGCTAAATGTCCCCTGCATAATGACATACGGGATGCACTTGACTAATTCAAATCACTGAACCACACTTCTTGGCATGGCGTCTGTAGCATTTTAAAAGCGTTGACATTTTTTTCTTTTTAATCAAACTGACCAACCAGTTCGTCCATGTTCACACTTTCTTACCATTCATTTTGTAAATATGCATGTATGCACTGGACACATTTTGTTTATGGATTAATTATCCTGCCTCCCACTTGTGTAAACAGGGTAACTACTGGCTTAAAAAATGGCTACAGAAAGTATGGATTGTAAAAACTAATTGGTCAAGTCACAGTGATTAGTACAGTACTTAGGCCCGGGGCCCAAAATCAGCCCGGCATGCTGGATGGCTTTGGAAAGGAGGGCATAAATTTGTGACTTTTAACAGTATTTCTTTTTTTTTTTAAACATTTTTACAGCTTTTCTTGCTAATAACACACACACAGAGACACACACACCATTCATACTACACCAAAGTAGTCAATGAATAGATAAACAACTCATTTACAGAGTTGTTTGTTTGTTTGGTATTTTGGGGGGTGGGTGGGGTTATTTTACTACTATAGAAATTTTGGCATAAAACAGATTTTTTTTTTTTTTTTTAATCAATCAACAAAAACTTTGATTTAAAAATGAGCTAACAGAACTTTCTTTGTAGTTCACACATGTATAATGTAGAATTATATTAAAATATCTCCAGGAAAAATCAAACTGTTTTAGCTCTTCATAATCAAAAACTGAATTTCACTCGTTTTGCCCACAGATCACAGTTGGCTGACACCTCTGCTTTCAGTTGTATTTTTCAAGATGCATTTACACAAAAATAAAGTGAACTGGAGCCAAAGAGAACTAAAGTGTCAGAAAAAAGCAGCAGTGTAGGTTTCAGTATCCTCGGGTGTGGTTTTGGTGCCTTATTTTAATCTTTAGAGGCTAAGCTAGCCTTATTTTTATTCATAAAGGGAAGTGAGAGCGTGTGCAGGTGCATGCCTGGTCTCTGCGCGCTCTCATTTCTATTAATTCCTTCTGCCAGCCCGCAATCACACCTGGGCTGGGTTTAGTTACTCATCCATCTGTGGACGAAGATGATACAAGATCCCACACGCGTCAACACTAAGGACAGAGGAGCACGGATTTATCGGGCCGAGGAAAGCTTATTTAATTAACCCGAGTGCTGAGTGAGAGGGTCGCATTGAATGAGACAGAGGGAGGCCTTTGAGCGAACACGGTGTTGGTTAAATTCCCGGTCAGACGAGTGATTAACTCCACCGGAGAGCGGCCAAAAAGTCGAGTAAACGATCTTATCAATGGAAGTGGCGAATGTGACTAAGGCAGCTGAAAGGCGCCTTTGAAAACCGACCAGGCCATTTTCCTTTCCACAAAACAGCGTGACATCTGCGCTGTGGTCGCGGCCTCGTCGAGCGAGCGTGTGTGACTCACAGAGTGTGAGAGGGGCATGAGCCCGCCTGCGTCTGTGGCATTTCTCGCAGATGTTCACACTTGCCTCAGACAGTAAATTAAAGCGTCTTCCGCTCGCAGTTCAGTAGCTCCGTTGTTTTTCTGTCACTTTTTCTCGCTTTTTTTTTTTTTTTAACCAAATTATCCCCATTACATCAATCAAAAACCCAGCAGCCATTCTCAGACACAAAAGAAACCACAAGTCCTTTTGTTGTTTTGACTTTTTAAAAATCCTTTTTAGTCAGATTTTGTTTTTCCTCAAGCAATAGAAGTAAAACTGTCTACATCAATGGCAAATCTCATAACATTCCCCATTCAGTACCATCCCTCAGGGGGAACAGGAGGAATACAATACAATTCAGAACAGCAGCAGCAGCAGCAGCAGCAGCACCTTCCTGCACATTTAATGAACACGTCTACATCCTCTAACAACGCAATGAATGAAATCATACAGCCGACCTTAAAACTGCCTGAGCGTCTCCCAGAAGGAGTTCAGTTCATGATATGTGGGTGTGACAATCCGGTACGTCGCCACGGGCAGCTGAAGTTTTCCAGACTGCGGGCAGTCAGACAAAACGTTTATTAAGGAGCAAAAATAAAATAAAAAAAGAATAAAATCATCAGATGCTCAGAGCTTGAAGGGTGGGGGGCTCTTAATGGCAGGATAATAACGACATGATTGAAAGCAACTGTGTTTGTGCGCTCTCTTTCTAAACTCCAAAGTACCATCAAGCATTTGTGTTTTGGCTGAAAACTGCTGAGTTACATTATGAGAACATCTCCAAAAATATCATTAGAAGCATTTCTACTCATTATCGCGTGTTTGCCTGCGAGTCTGGGGTAGGTAAATTCATGTGTTCACGAGTCTGATTTTTATTCTTCTTCTCAATGACTATCCTTTATTACCCGCAGGTTCCTACCACTCAAAAAAGCTCAATTGTTTGTTGTGAACCTCAAAAGTCACGTGACCAAAGGGAAAAAGTTCACGAGCATCCCGAGGCAGCCAGGCAAACACACGAGCCCAAATTTGCAGCTACACACATACATGTGTAATTAGACGCTAAGTTATTTATTATTTTTCTCCTTCTTGCTACTGTTTCTGTGCGGCGGCCTTTTCTTCCTCTTCGTGCACTTGTTTCTTTCTTCTTTTTTTTAACCCTCCAGTCACAGTCACACACAAATTCAAGGTTAAAGCATACGCAAATCTTCACAATGAGCAGACAGCGAGGTGAGATATGTCACAGTTTTCCCCTCACTGCTAAAGAAAACATCAGGGGGAAGGAGAACATGAAAGGTTACATTTAAAAAAAATAAAAATTCACCCCCCTAAACAAAAACAAAGCAATGTGTCCAGACTTGAGAGCTCAAGGTCACGAGAGGAGAACAGACGAGTTTTATTGTATTTTGGCACCGCAGCGATTTAATCCTCCATTACGGTCCAACACTTCTGGGATCAGAGCCACAGCTATCAGTCAAGTCATCGGATAGATCGCTGCCACACCACACAAACAGAACAAGTTATTTCATGAGAACTGTACAGCCAAAAAAAACAATAAGAGACAAAAAATTGTCTGTATACTCTGATAAGATATCTATACTAGTGCTAGCTGCTAAGAGATGGATAGGACAGACAGGCACTTAAGTTCTAATGCATAGCAGAGATTGAAGCAAGAACTGAGACAGAAAAGGAGGACTCGGGGCCAAAGCAAAGTGAAAATACCTCTTAAAATGTTTGGTGCTGTGTACAAAAACAACAAGTGAACAAACTGCAGTTTATTTCATACTGGTGAAATGAGAACTGATCCCTGCTCGGCTGCTAAAAAGCAGTGTGCTGACGGCTACAAAGCTAGCATCAGCATGGCTATTGATAGGGCCTCTGTCCTCAGCTGTGTGCACTGTATGCTATTTAGCATCCTGAGATGAAGGGGATTAAGTGAGACACAAGTGTCTGGAGCCAGTAGCTTTAATGGGATTGCTTAGCTGTATATTGGGGTGGGGGGGTGTCTAACCCTGAGCTGTGGTCAGCAGGATGGCGAATTTACGCCCTGGCATGATGCTAATATGTTAATCTGATCTAGCTGGTTTTAACTAGCTAGCAGGCTACTGTACTCCCTGCTACAAGTGTCTTTTGTTTGAGGCCTGTGCACTCGATACTTATGGCTCACTGAACAGCGAAAGTATGCAGTGAAGAAGATAATAGGAGGAGAAACATTTTTATTTTGAAGAGTTAAAGCAACACAAAATATTCATCAGTAAGCTAACAGCAGCTATGCTAGTATTTCTCACAGTAGAAAGGAAGGCTAGCAGATTGCTAGTACTTTAGGTCTCAGTCACACAAGTCTATAGGCCTGTCAGCGACTATCTGGTAGCTACTGGTCACTAGGTTTTATTCCTCAACCAGTTGCGAGTCATTGCTAGAGGCTGCTGGCAGTTCATGTGGAATTGATTGCAAAAGCCGTATACTCGCATGGTTGGAGACTAGTTAGTGACCCCGTGGCAACCACCATTTGCTAAGAAAAAATGGGTATTCCACGACTCTGAAATTGGTCACAAAAAGGTGTTTTTATTGCTGCACCAAAAACATTGCGATTGCTTTGCTTGCTAGAGGTTGCTAGAATAAATCCTGCTGTTCCCTGTTGCTTACACGGAAGGCCACAACTTGTCCGCTAACACTTGCCACCTCTTCACCAAGCGACTGTGAGAAATGCGTGGGAGAAAGAGGAAATGGAGAACTGTTTGCCTTCAAAATAAGTAGCAACTTTTGAAATGTGTTGGTTGCAGCAATTACTTTGAAGGCGAACAGTCTCTGCTTCCGGTTTGTATGGGAGTGTAAGCGGCGAGTATTTGCAGACAAGTGTGCATCTTCCCTGCAAACTACAAGTGACTGCAGCAACCTGCCTGCAACCACAGCATTGACAAAGTGGTTTTTTGGTGCAGTGTTTACCTCCAGCAAAAATTCTCTGGGAAATACTATTTTTTTCCCTAGCAACCAGAAGTTGCCAGGAAGTTGGTGACTGGTCTCTAGGCCTGTGGCTCTGAGGCCTTAGTGAAATTGCTGCGTTCATGTCATATCAGATTTATTGTGTACAATTTTTTTCTTTCCCCCCTGGTTTCATTTTATTTCAACATCCCAGTTAGAACTGTCAACATGTTTTTATTTATTTTACCCATCTTGGAGGACTCACATCAAGGAATATGAACTGAACCCTAATGACATAGTGTCTATAATGTTTTTCAGCCGCATACGAGTAACTCTGTAATCATAAAACTGACGGTCGCTGTGTGCACACACGGCAAACCTTCAATCCTTTATGACATGAATGCAGTAAAAGATCACACCAGTGCTCCCCACTTTTGTTTTTTATAACTACATTAAATCAAGCTTGGAAAAAACAAACAACAAAAAACACCCCACAAAGCTTCACTGAAGTTTTCTGGAAAATGGCTACAATCTGAAAATGAGGCACTTTTTGAGCAGATGTACAATTCTACACATTTTTCTTTTTCATCAACTGTTGTATTCGTTATAATTGGAGCACTTCCAATTAGGGAAAAAAAAAAAGAAAAGAAAAAGAAAACACTGTTCTCCATTTTTGTACCCTCCTCTGACGAGTTTCACTCAAGGAATGAGAGCAGCAAAGAGCTTTTTAAGAATGTCATTTGGCACACATCCCTGTTGGTTTCCACAACCAACTAGATAAAAGCGAAGAGGGGAAAAAAAAAAAGAAAAAAGTTTTCCATCAGTCTCTGACAAAGTGCTTGAGGACCGTGTCCGATCCAGCTGCTCTCTCGATGCGATAGGTTGCCACAAAATGAAGAGGCGGAGCCTTTGTTTTCCCCAGGGACGATTCACTGACATCAGCACTCTAGAAGAAAAGCCAGAGAAGAGAGGTTTGATTACAAATTGTATAAACAACACCTCAGATATGAAGAAGAAGAAATAAATATTATGTAAACAAAGTGTCTCCTCCTTATCTGGTTAATATGTAATGCATGATATCAACTCTGGAACTACCTGACCCTAAAACGAACAACTGGAATACATAGTGCTGGAAGAAAGACTCAGACAGGAAGAGCGAGATAAAGGGAACAGCAGGGAGGGAGAAAGTGAGGACACCTATGGCTACAGGCAACTATGTGTCTGAGAGAGAGAGAGAGTGTGTGTGTGTGTGTGCACGTGCGCGCAAGCCCATATGTGGGAAAACAGTTCTAGATCCCGTGTTGCATTTTCCTGAGCACATGCCCCACATGTGAGCACACAGGTATGTGGGAAAATGTCACTGCTGCAGTTATTCAAAATGTCAAGTCTGAACAGTAGTCATGGCTTCTTTTTTTTTTGCACCATTGAAAGGATTAGCTGCATAATTCTGCTCCACAGTAGAGACAGCAGCAGAATCACATGACATCCAGAGCCATCTGTCAGTCTTGGGTCCTCTGTGCCGTGTCATGTTAGGTCACTGTGGTCACAGCTTTAGTAGTCAGTGTACAACGATGATTGCAGTGCAGAAGTGAGCTAAAACTGTTTTTATACAAGGGGGAGCTTGCACCCTCCATCCAAGGTGTTGTAGTATAAAAGGCTCACTTACTACTACAAACGGTACCTCTGGTGCAAAAGAAACTGGTATATGGCTTGTGAAGAACGGCGCTGCAGCGCTTAGCACTGATGCCACGTATCGGGATCATTACAGCTCTAGCAGGTCTGTGTATTGTGTGGGTGTGTCTGATCTCATCCAGGAGCTCAGACAGTGGCTTCATTCAGCGATCAGCCAACCAGCAGTATATAAGCTAGCGAAGAGCTGCTCACTGAGTGAGTGGACCTTTAGTGGTGTATTCTGCTTGTGTTAACTAAGAGTTGTTTTTTATTTGTGCTACTAGTCAGTATCTGCTGGTAGCAGAAGTGTACTTTTGATTTGGTTAACAATCACGTGATCTGTTTGGCCTTTTCTTTTCCCAGTCAGACTATTGTTACTCCTTTCATCCCCCCTAGCTCTTGTTCTTGAGGAAGGTTCCTGGTTTGAATCTGTAGGTTGGTGTGGGCCTTTCTGTGCTTAATTTTCATGTTCTCCCTGTCCCTTCATGGGTTTCCACTGGGTTAACCCAAGACCCTAAGATACTTAAACTCATCCACTTGGGGCAGGAACTTGTCACCACCCTTTTCCGGCTGAGGACCATGGCCTCAGGGTTGTATGTTACATCTGATATATTTAAGCTGAATAAAGTTTTAAGATAGTATTTGTTCAAATGACAATTAAATTTGGGTCTTTAGTTAGCAATTTGCAGTGACGTGGTTGCCTGGAGACCACAGAAAATGAATGAGTTTTTGCAACTTCAAGTGAAATAGCTGCTGGTGACACGGGAACAAAGATGAGCCTTTATCAGGAAAGCAACTGAGGCAACTACCAGTGAATGTAAAGAATGTCACTGACATGTGAACTGGTAGTAAATGGGGTGAACTGGGTTACCTAGGCAACTGGAGCCTGGATTATCTGTATGTGACCGGCCTCAAGCTCCAAAGCGATGTGCGACAAGTAAACAACTTCCAGTGCGGACACAGGTCAAGAGTACAAAATTAAAAAAAATAAATCGCTCATCATGGAGACGTGTGTTACGAGTGATGACTCTGCCTCACCAGGGAGCAAAACAAATCATGGTTTTCTCTGCTTTTGTGACTTCATGCCAGAACACCCTCAACTCACTCCAGTGGCATCACTCCAAAGTAAAAGGATTGGATCAATATTTTGGATGAACTATTATTATTTATATCCTCCATGGGGATTGTGCTTATGAGGCATGATGTTTTAACCATACAGAGCAGACCTACTACAAACTACAACATTGTGAAATGATGGTATGTACACCCGCAGAAACCACGAATCTGGATGATATCAACCTTGCTGAAGCGAAAACGTGTTTTATTTGTAATATTGTGGAAAAGAACTACTCTATCCACAATCCTAAACTGAAACAGTGGCAACGCTGATGTTGGAAGTTGTTGTTGTTACCATGGAAATATTTTGTCTTCTGTCCCATCTCCCTCCTCTCACGCCCAAACAGTCGTGCTGGACGTCCGACCCTCCCCGAGCCTAGTTCTTCCTGTTAAAAGGGAGTTTTTCTTTTCCACTGTCACCAAATGCTCAAAGGGAGTCTTCTGATTGTTTGGGGTTTCTCTGTATTATGGTAGAGTTTTTACCTTAGGGTATAAAGCACCTTCAGGCCAATGATGTGATTTGGTGCTAAATAAATAAAACTAAATTGAATTTATGAACGTCAGGTAGTGAGTGTGAAACTGTCCAAACGATGATTTCAATGGCTCCAGTCAAAAGTACTGAACAATATCGATAATAACAAAGCTACTTTAACACACACATGCACACACACACACAAACTACAACATGTATTCAAAATTATTATTTTACAACACTATGAGAATGAAACTGACTACATCTGGAAGTAGTAAGCCGTGAAAGCTGGGACTTGCAATGGATTATGGGATAAGTAGTTCCTCCACTGTTAAAAGTATTTATGTACACACTTTTATCTTTTTTTTTATTATTTTTTGATGCAGATCAAATCTTTTTATGGTCACGATTCATCCCGTAGCTGCTTAGCTTGGTTCAAGGCTTAAAACTCTGTATGTAAGGGTTTTCTGAAATGTCAGTGGAGAAAATCGAACAACCAGTCAGAATGCAGGAAGAAAAGAATCAGAAAACACTGGCTGACTCAACATTGCGCAGTCTGACAGGCCTCCAGACTGATGTTGTACAGTCTGACACAGATTGCATTAGACACATATAACTCAGTTAGACGTGCAATTATTCCTTCAAGATTGCAGTTTTCCTGTGGTGTGTATGGACCTTCAAACCAGATGTCAGGTTGTTGTATTGTGGAGTAGATAACGACCGAGTACATGATAACTGCTTTAAAGGTCTTGTGTGTTGTAAATAAACAATGAATGCAAGATGCGAACCACAGCTCCTGCACCTTGTACTGGAAGCACAATTATGACGACCATAAAGGTCAGTAAATGCCCTCTAAACTGGTTCAGTCAAACGTGGTGACTCACACTGAAGGCACTCATGCCGCCATGTGCCAAAATAAGCAAAGCACAAAGCTAGTAAAGAGGACAGGCTCAGAGCGAGTTCCCAGTCTCTTTTCTTAAAATTAAAAAAAAAAAAAAAAAAAGAAATTCCCAGCCTTGCTTGACTCTCTAATTGCAATTGAGGGTACTCTGTATTTACGCCCCCTCCCTCTCTCTGTCTTCCCCCCAGCTTGTCTTCTTCCTGGTGCAGTGAGCTATATTTAGCGTGCCTCAGCACAGACGGTGCCCGCCAGTCGGCCAAGCCGTGACGGCCTAAATCAGAGTGGAGCAGCTCAAAAAGCAGCACCAAAACCAAGCCATCCCAGCGTGAGGATCCAGTGGAGGGTGTCGCTACACGCTCTTGTTACTGCTGCAGCTCTGCCATGGATACATAGATGCAAACTCTGGGAGATGCTATAATTGCGCGGATGACATTCACTTAATAACGACCTTTCCTCAGCACAGACGCTACAAATTATACAGGGAAAAAAAATGTGAAACATCTGTCTACACATACAGCCTTTTATACGCGGCTACACGTGAAGTGCTTCCTCTCCTGGTCACACCAATCAGATATCTTATTTTCCCCAGGCTTGCCGGCAGCATGGACCTCCCTTGGCGTTCAGTTAATCGATCTCATCCACTTCCTAGTGTCGTTTCTCCATCTGTTGGCTAATCGATAGGGTAATGACTGCGGTGGCGATTGTGTGAGTGTGTGTGTCTCTCTTCCCCTTTTCTCTCCCAGACTGTTTAAATCAAGAGGTTAGACAAGGCTATCTGCCTCCGGAGTACAGTGTCTAGCCAATAACTGTTCTCTAGCCGCCTGTGTGTGTGTGAGAAAGTGTGTGTGTAATTAGGAGAGTCTGGGTCTATGTGATGTCTCAATCGAGGGCTGCCTAAATCTGAAAGCCACCCGCTTCTCCTGTCGTAAATCGACTGTGTCAGTCTGTCATTTTCATGCCGCCCCGGCTCCCACAAGGCACGGGGCTGCTCCCAGCAACGTGATGTGAGTCACTGAGTGCACTGGTCACTTGGTTTGGTTTAAATCATATTTTATGCTAAAGGAAATTGGCCAGACCCACGCTAGAGGTATTAGAGTCCATCATGTGTTTACAATCAATGGAAAGTGGCGCTGGTTGAAAAACAGACTGTACAAAAAGAGCAGTGTCAGTGTCACCGTCTTCATGAGAGCAAGACACACGTGTGCCAGATGGATCTATGAATTTCACACAGGAACAGATGAATGAAAAATCACCAGAAAGCTTCATTGCTCATCACTGCATCTCATGCTTCTGTGAGCATCTCACATGTCGCAGGGCAGAAAATGTACCAATTCGCTCTTACTGCGTGCCTCCAGGGTACTGTGAGCTCTTTGTGCAAGACAGCAAATTCCTTCCAACTCCAAAAGTAGCCAAGAAGCCACGACCTTTGACCTACACATTTCGAGAAGCCAAGAATATTCTTTTGGAGATCATTAAATTCTTTTAAAACGAGAGAATCTCTTGAGGGTTTTTCCACAATGGCTGCAATTTTTCAAGCCAGCGACTTGAGCTCCTGAAATCCTTCTGCACTGTTATTATACTTGATTCCATTAAATCATCTATCCTGCAGGCAAGGCGAGCAGCGAAGAGGCGAAACGGCGCAACATGAGCCGGGATCCAGCGTCAAAGACAGCTGCATACACGCGGATAGACGAAAACTGGCAGGCTGACCCGGCAGGACAGCTCCCGTGTCACCTCATTTTATTTCTTCCAGCGACGCCAGAAAGTCTGTCAGTTATAAGGATTTAATGTTTGCACTCTGACCACAGTGTCTGATTTCACCGTACTTATTTGTTAGTCATGAATCTGGCACACATGTTGGATGACGGTTTGGTAAAAGTAATACTTTACCCCTAAATCTTCCTCTGAGTATCTAATGCTTGGCTCGTGGGGGCTTCAGAGGTGGTTGTGGAAAAAAGAAATTAATATAAAAAATCTGAAAATGGCTTCTTCGTGGTGGGTGGCAGCTGCCAGCAACCAGCTCATCTCGCTCTATGCCATATTTCTGCAAGAACTGCTAAAGATACTACTGTTACCATTTTAAGCATCCAATGCAAGCGTGCTGTGGTCATTTTTGCACAGAAAACAACAAATGGAGGAGTTATATGGAGAACCAACAGCGCCTGAATCAAAAAATACCTACGGTGGAAATTTAGAGCGAAATACAGAAACAAAAAGATTTACTACAGTACACAAATGTTATGTCTGTCCGTGAACTCTTTGTTCACGATCAGGAGTTGAGCAACTACACTTGGCACACCCACATATTTTAGGACGCTGAAGGTTCTTATCTAACCACATGCCTTCCAGCCACCTAATAATTGATTAAAATCACAAACCAAACATTACTGTAGCATTGGCCAGGCCAGGTTCCCATTGGCTCTACTCCAAGCCCCTCTCGGATGGCTGAGCTCCTCACCCCATTTTCAAGGTAGATGCCAGCCATCTTTCGGAAAAAGCTAATTTCTTCCGCTGTCAATTTTTGTCATTTCTTAAAATCAATAAAAAAACTAATGGTTAGATTTTAAGTTTTTTCATTTGATTTAAATGCTAATACTAACTGTTTTGTTCAATGATTTGTTATTCTGGTATTTTTGGGCCTCCGTGGACTAATGTGGACAATCATTTCCTGGCAGAGCTGTTTGAAGTCAAAACGGGCAAATGCAAAAGTGTTAAAACTGGTTCCAAGCAGCTGCATTTTAACCTCGGCAGAACTGAGCTTTCGCATTTTTCAGTTCTCTAAATTATTTGGATCACTTAGACCTGATAAGTATAAAAACTAAGCATCATCTTTGAATGGAAATGGGGTTTCTTTTACAGCAAAAGACAATAAAGTCACCACTGTGCAGGTATATGGTGCCGAAAAGCCAAAATGTAAAGTACCCATATGAGGACACACAATATATGACAACAGTTCAGGTAAAGAGCAATTTAATGGCATCAAAGAGTAATTCAAACACTAGTGTAAAGTAGTGTTTGAATTACACATGTGACAGACATGTGCACAGCCTGTTTCGGAGTCTACAGGGAACAGTCGACAGATATTTTGGGTGGAGCACTCACACCGGTTTTTGACTGAATCCTTTGAGTTGTTGCCAACATTCACAAAACAGGTTGAAGAGATTTGTAGAAAGGTAAAGGCAAAAAAATGATTTCTGTTTCTCCTGGAAGTTACATCCAGAATCAGATCTCAAACCCGTCCCCATCGTATTTAATAGTCTGCAAAAACTCAGAAAAGGGAAGAATTGGAGTAATTAGAGGTGAGTACAATAAGATAGCTATAACACAATCATTATCACCAGTGGGCCACGACATTAAAACTCTCTTTAGGAGTGGCCCTAGCTAGGAGAGTGTGGCGCCCCGGGCAATTCCTTGACAATTTTACGGTTTTTGTGAAGCTGCTGCGCTGCATTTTTTGCAGTGCAGCTGGAAGAAGGGGGGATTTATCCCATTGAGGAAGTTGCTGCTGTTTATGAGGCGGTTGCACATGGCCCGCAAAAACGCCCATGTAGGAGTTTAAAGAAACATCCCCATTAAATGGTTTTAATGTTGTGGCTGATAGAGTTACAGCACAAAACATTACATTTTCTACACAGTCTACACTCGGTACGAACAGAGTGGGAAGGTTTTCCTGGGAAAAAGTCTTCTGGGACTCAAGACAGCATCTCGTGTTCACCAAAACACGAGTATTTAGAAATCAGCATGCTCCAAAACGAGCACCTCCACACAATGATAAACACCTTAAAACTAATGAGAATTAAGGTGCTAACCATCCATCAGGAGCGTTAATCGCTCAATCAAAGCTTTTTATCACCCGAAGACGTCTCTTTCATTCGAACGCAACATTTTCCTTTTATGCTCAGCTGTAAATTTCCATACATTACACCCATGCAGCTGACAGTGGCCTGCAGACTGCGTGGTGCTGAAAGACGAGGTGATGTGTGCGCTTATTACATTTTCACGCCTGCTCCCCTTCTGTAGCTCTGCCGCCGTCAATCATGCCTCCAGCAGCTACAGCAGCTATGCTACGAGCTATGTAACCAGGTGTGTGCATGTGTGTGAGAGGGTATATATACATAACATGATGCGTGCGGGAGAGGAGGGTGTAAAGTTGCAAAGATTACATTGAAAATAACACCTGCAAAACACACAAACACACACGAGGTTACGAGACGAGTGCTAAAAGCTTATTAAAGGTGGTAATTTGTTCCTGTGTTCTGTGAGGTTCAGTGACAGGCCTGTATAAGGCTCCAGAGACTTTCCATTATGCAGCAGCACAGTGGGAAAGCCTGAGTGGGGGTGTTACAGCACAGGAATGTGTGGGGACAGGAAGAGATGGACAGAGACAGAGCAGCACTGCAGAGTCAGGGGGGAGAAGAACATCCACCGTCCTATCCCATGTGCCGCTTTGCATCCGAGTATTTTTAGCTCATCCTTGAACAATATCCGAACAAGTAGTTTGTTACTCCACCAGGCTAACATGCTGGTGTTTGCACACTAAAGCTTTCTCATCACCTGAGAAATATGCTGGGGGAAAAAAAAATCTTCTATTTCATCACTATGAAACTGCACCATCGTCACACCTTCGCTAATTCAACACCCGCCTCAAACAAACAACACACAGCTTCTGAACTTTGCACTCAGGCTCGGGATCGCACCTTAAACTTGTTCCCTGTACGATTCTGAATTTTCAGATCTCACTTCTGGCCTTTAAAGCTCTTTATAGCCTCTGCCCTGGTATGAGACCTCCCTGATCTTTGAGTCACATATAAGCCTGTTTGAGGTGTCAGCATTCACAGCCCAAAAAAACTAAGGAAGGAGATGCCCGAGGAAATCATGCCTGCAGAGTCAGTGGCTGCATATGTATGGACCAAACGCCTCGGTGAGAATGCACAAGCCTCTGTTTCACAGGGGTGGCTTAAACCTTTTCATAGACGAATCAGTGTCAACAAGTAAAGCTGATTACTGGCTGCTTTCTTCCTGATGTAAACGCTCAAAGTGTTCCTCTGCAGAAAGCCAGACGTTAATAAAGTATTAAGAGAAAGACAATAACAGCAACTTCTGCAACGAATGGACAACGCCAAAAAGCTAAAACAGCCATTAAGGAAGATGAATGTTTCACATATTCATCACTTTATATAAAAAAATAAATACAACAAATCATCACCGTCTTATTAAATGCCTGTTGTATCTCAGCGGAGAGCACGAGAGCAGTGAAGACAAGTCAGCCACTAAGAACTGGACACATCTGCTTACGCTACTGTCATTTACGTTTGAGGCACTTTTTCTCGGGCCATCCATCCATCACCATCATCCATGTTTCTAAAGTCTATCCCAGCAATCACGGGGAAGTACAGGGTGTCGATTTGTTGGGAGGCAACTGGACAAGGAAGGCCTCAGTGGGTGAATGGATTCAAACCCGGGACCATATTTCTGTGGTGCTAACCACTGTGCCACTTTTTTCTGTTTCAAGTCATTATACAGTGATTATCGCTGGGTTTGGACAGAAAAATTGCATCTAAACATGTTATCTTGACCACTGGACAGCTGTAGAGAAATCGTTTGCTGTTAATTAGTAAACAAATACTGAACACATTTCAATCCACACATTTCATTTACACGGCACAAAACCACAACAGTCACCTCAAGGCCCCCTATACTGTAAGATAAAGACCCTATAATATTACAGAGAAAACCCCAACGATCAGACAACAAACACCCTTTGAGCAAGCATTTGGCAACAGTGGGAAGGACAAACTCCCTTTAAACAGGAACAAACCTCCGGTAGAACCAGAATCAGGGAGGTGAAGCTGCAACCGGATGGTGGTGATGAAAGAGAGACAACACAGAGACAACACAAGAGACACACTGTGGACGAGAGCCAGAGATTAATAATAACTAATGATTAAATGCAGAGTGGTGTATAAAGACACAAAAACCTGCTGCCTCCGTGTAGTTTACTCATAAATAGAAACGACCATCA
This sequence comes from Benitochromis conjunctus, assembly GCA_015052645.1. Classification (NCBI taxonomy): domain Eukaryota; kingdom Metazoa; phylum Chordata; class Actinopteri; order Cichliformes; family Cichlidae; genus Benitochromis; species Benitochromis conjunctus. Next base: position 22,754 of record VOQK01026527.1, read on the forward strand.
AAGGTCACAATTAGTCTTTTTATTGCAACAACAAAGCAGTCCGGGGCTGTGCGAGTTGCTTCTTAACCTTTGACCAACTTTTAAAAGATAAAAAGTGTATTAATTTTTCCAAACAGCTCATGCTGCAGACATCAGTGTGTTGTAACCAGATCATCCCACTGTAGGTCCAAAAGTCAGATTCAGCTAAGGGCATGAGAGGATTTTCCTAACTTTTGAAATGAGCTACTTAAAAAAAGAAAAAACACTCAAACCTTATTTGTGCAGAAACTTCCTGCCGTTGCTCCAAATGCAGTGTTTAAACTGTGTAACAGAAACTGGCAACCGTAGTGAAATCTGACATGGGACGTCCTGTCCCTGGAGAGCGCAGACACAGC
>VOQK01026530.1:0-32505 GCA_015052645.1 Benitochromis conjunctus
GTTATAAGTAAACAAGTACACTAGCTATTTGTATGACAGTAGCTGATTTAAGCAAGGCTGTGAGATTTTTTCCTGAACAGCTGCCAGTATGTGACAAGTGCACGTAGATTTAGTTTAGAATGATTGCGCTGATTGTCAGTCATTTGAGAAGCTTGAAACATGATTTCTTTTTTTTTTTTACTCCGGGCAGCAATTTGTCTTAAACAAGATTTTTATTAAACTATTTTGCAACCAGGTTCTTCCTTAACTGAAAGATGCTTAACTGAAAGACAAAAGAGTGACTGGCTTTAAAATGTTCACGGCATGAATTTTTTTTTCCGACTGATATCCAGTCTGACCAACAGCACAACCAATGCACACCTGAACTAATAAACGAGGCTGCGATTTTCACTCCATCCCAGGTCGCTCTGTTAATGCCAACCACCAGACTGATAATTTTGTAGCCTATGTGTCAATTTAATGGGCGCCACCTTAGTCATGCATTTGGCCACGATTATTCATCTGGGAGAAAAAAAATATTCATATTACAAAATGTACAAGTTTGGGAATGGCCAATAAACTCTCTGAAAGCCAAAGATATTCTATGTTTGTATTTGCACCTGCAAAAACTTAATAAACCAGTCATTTACAAGGCTATGCACCCAAAACCTTTACCCTGTTTCTTTTAAAAGATTATGTTAACTAAAATGTTTGTAAGATTATCTTTATATCAAGTGTAGAAAATCAATTTACACAAACATTCACTGAAATCAGATGTAACCTGACATCCCAGCATTAGCTCAGGTTCAAATCAGTGATTTTGAGTGAAATTGAAATTAGGATTCACTTTGCAATATTTTACTGTCTGCAGCACTGGCTTCTCTCTTTTTCTATTTAATTCTTCCTCCCATTTTTCCTTTCCCTCTTACTGTGTGTTGCACTGGGCCAGTTGTCAAGGTTTTATGTGTCGACAAACAGACACATACAGTAGGCAAGTGTGAGAAACTTCACATTGGGGACAGCGAGACTTAGAGTCATGCCTGATGAGAGGTCTGTCAACTTTTCCTGCTTAATGTATTATCGCAGGTCAAGTTGACTGTTCACCGCTGGACAAAACCACCCCTGGGCTACCCTCAGGGCATGTCTCATTGTTCCCATGGGGGCCATTCACCACTGAGTCCAAGATTCAAATTACCCCTTTTCTCACTGTAACAATACGAAGTTCATGAACTTATTCAGATTAGTTTATATTAGCACTGATATTAAAAACAAAAAATCAGCTCCAATACTGAACTTGCGAAACCTGTGATGCTACTGACAAATAATAGTACATTACAAACAGTTGCTGTTTTTGGTGTGTGTTCACACAGCATGTCGAAAGCAAACATGTCGATCAAGAAAACTTTTTTGCACATAACTCTTGCATAACTACTATAAACCACCTACAGTATTAAACCAGTGTTGTGCAGACGTCCCTAAAAACAGCAATAAGCAATAAGGCTATTGTGGGAACCAATGCCACAACAAACAGCTAATAGAATTTTTCCATAGACTTTGGATAATCACAAAAAGTGGGTTCAGTGGGAAATAAACGTTTGATACCTTTTGATGAGCAAATTAATCTCCACAAATTGATTAAAACAATTTTTGTGTAAATGCAAAGTAAAACTGAAGTGCTAATGTTAGCCAACAAGTAGCCATAACCACGTCTGGTATTATGACATTAGACATAAGTTTAATATTAACATGCATGATTTTATTTTACATACATTTTGATCACATTTAATTAGATCACGTTGATGAAGTCTTGAAAACACACAAAAACTCAGGTATGAAAAAATGATACACTTGACATTACTGGGTTAAACAGATGACTGATAGTATACATATCACCTGTCACAGGTTTTTGTGTTTTAATGTGGCTGATCACTGTAAGTGCGAAACTTAAGTTTATGGTCACGTCAAGATTGATCAAGACCATATAATCCCCTGCCATGGTTCACCCCCACTGGGCTCCGAGCTTCCCGTTTTAGAAAAACACATTGTTAAATTGTTCTACTAATGTGTGGAAAAGCAGAAGTACTGAAAACTAAGCTTGCATCTGTTTTGGTAAATGCTTTTTGTGCCTATCTCCATAATTCAGCTTTATTTTTTTGTCAATTTCCATGACCATGGAGACAATATGCATAACTGTTTTCGTTCTTATATTTGATCTCGTGTCTTTCTTCTCTCACAACTCTTATTGCGCCATCTTAATTCCTTAGCGAAGCAAATTCTAATTTGTTTTTTCCTGTGCAGGTTTCAGCTGTGGAAGAAGGTGCCCGAGGAAGCTGTGAAACCCTTCAGCCTAATTTTTTCACATATTTTTCCAGGTGAGTGAGCGTCAGGAGAGATAAGGCTGTCACACTTTCCCTGCAGACTGAAGCACAGGGAGCACATCTCAAACAGTGGGACGACTGGCCAACAGCGATAGCCAGCCAACGTGTCCATGAGACGGGTGAGGTGGTGGAGGTAGGGAGAAAGCAGGGAGAGACGCATCAAAAACTTGGCACACTTTCACAGCAACTGAGGCACTCGGCAGACGTATCTGTGACAGAGCCGGCGTAATTGTTTTGCTTCCAGACAAGGTTCACTTTGTTGTCAGAGCAGAGGAAGAAAAAAAACAGATGACTGATGGAACTAAGTAGTGAGTGATGGTGAATTTGAATGAGAGGAAGACTCTCAATCTACAAACTGGAAGGTTGAAATTTGGTATTAACAGCCATTTGTTCTCACAATACAAGGGCTTGTTGAGGAAACACTCTCAGCTCAGAGAAAACGAGCATCCAAACACTGTATGAATCCTTATCCATTTTGTGTTTGGCAGCCACAATAAGAAAACTGCAGACAGATTTGCTGATTTTAATGAAAAGTACTTAACTCAAGAGTATTTATGGATAAATGGTTACATTTAGGGGCAGCACGGTGGCATGTTGGTTAGCACTGTTGCCTCACAGCAAGAAGGTCCTGAGTTCAATTTCACCATCAGGTTGGTGTCTTTCTGTTTGGGGTTTTCATGTTCTCCCCGGGTACTCCAGCTTCCTCCCACAGTCCAAAGACATGCACTTAGTGGGGATAGGTTAATTGGAAACTCTAAATTGCCCATAGGTGTGAATGTGAGTGCGAATGGTTGTCTGTGTATAGGTGCTAGACTGGCGACCTGTCCAGGGTGTACCCTCACCCCAAGACAGTTGGGATAGGCTCCCGCGACCCTAAAAAAGAAAAGCGGATAGATGGTTACATTAAATCAACACAGAAGTTCCCGGCCTAATTGTGTTGAAAGAAAGTCCTTTAAAAAAAAAAAAACATTTCCACCGTCACAATGACAAGTCGGTCTAGATTCTACTTGTCGTATCTTTCACTGAGCCATACTTGAACTTTATCCTCATCCTTTAAACTTTATGCTTACCCTTATGGCAAACCTCTGAAACGAGAACAGACAAAAGTGTTTTTCCTTTCCAAATATTTCCGCACTCACGAAGTCTATTACTTAAATCAGTTCTTCATGAGAGAGTATCACAAGTACATGCATGTGTCTATTTTTCCTGCTTTTTCTCAAGCACACGTGGACACCTCAAACCTCTCCATGTGCACATCACTGCACACACTCCTCTCACACACTTACACGTATATTTCCCCATGCAATTCCACACCGTGCACTCAGTGCCGTCGGGCCTAATAAACGTTCTCCAAGTTAATTACGCGTGCCGCCTATTATGTGGCCATCCAGGTCACAGCCAACATGTGTAATTTTTCCCGACGTTTATGAATGGAGGCCAACAGCCCGCCAGAGGCTCATGGAAAGCAGGTGGCTGCTGGACACTGGCTCACAACGAGTGACAGGGGGCTTGTTCAGACTTAGCAGCACTTTGAAATGGTCAGACACAAGGGCCAGGGGTTTCATCTCCAAATCAGAAGGGCACTTCCTCCAATGTCACATTTTAGAGGGCAAAAGTAAAAGGAAATGTTTCAGCTTCCAAAGTTTGAGGTTGCCTGCATTTCCAAACTTTGTAAGGGAAGTTTTCCCTCATTACATCGACAGCTGGTACAGTATATACTCTGTGTGAACCACTTTGGCTGGTAACCATTTGTCAGTTCACCATTACTTTGTGCACTCAAGTATGAAAAGGGTAATTTTCTGCCTTGTTATTTAAAAAGCGGGGTGTGTGATCTGTTTCTAGTTTAGCCTGACCTGCAGAATCTGTAAACGGCACAGAGGCCAGATATGTCAGAGCTGTAAATGTGAATGTTAATAGAAGTCAAACACTAAAACCTGCAGAACTTTCTCGTTTCATTGCAGTAGTCAAATCTGTGCCATGCAACCCAAGATTTAAAGAAGTGATCCAAGAGTTAAAGAGTACAAATCTATGTCCAAATATCACCAAACACTGAAAGTCAAAAGCAAACTGCCATCATGTGTAGTAGTACTCCAAATGAGGTCAAGCACTATGACTTGACTCTGTTAACTACAAGACAATCACATAATCAACATAATAATTACTTTTTTTTAATATACTCATGAACCTGTTTACATTTGACCAACAATTGTTTACTGTATTTATGCCTTTCTAATATATTTAATTTTTAGTTTTAATGAGCAAACAATGCTGCTTTGAATCTGCAGCCTGTAAATTATTATTTTGGTTCAGTGTCACTCGTCTCATAAACCCGCTTTACACAACCCGCTCAACACCAAACAGCAGACATGCACAGCAGTCGCCTGGTAAAAATGTAACAACATCTAGCAAGTCAAAAGTCAGATTTTTTTTTTCGTTAGTTGCTGGAGATTTAACTGATGGCCAGATGCACGAGTCTAAATGAATGCTAATGTTGATCTGTGTCTGATTAATGTTTAAAATAGCAGGTTTTGCTGACACATTCTGCTGCCTCTGGTCAAACAATAAATCACTGCTGCTTTAAACAGCAACTTTTAATGAAACAGCAAGGTGTTGTTTGTCTGTGCTCTAAGGCAATGCAAGTGTTGTGTGCTTCAATCCATGTCTGTGACTTTTCCCACTGCAAAATAATAAAATATAATAAAATAAAATGCAGTACCGTGAAGATTTTTACTGCACACATTTGTGTTTTAGTTATGTTGCCTCGTGTATCCCATTTACAACCAGCAGCAGCTGCTAGGGCAGAAAAATTAAGCCAACACACAAGTGCCAAAAAGCTGTCTCCAAAAGTGAGCCAGTCTCCGCAGACTCCCATATTATAATGGTCTGCTTTGTTAATGAAATTATCATGTTTACATCCTGGTAAGAACTGCTTTGGTTTGGGTTGTATTGAATATTGAACTTGTTTGTGACTCACCCATTTGGAGTAGAGGTTTAAATTTAGGGATGTGACAATTCTATGTCTGCCAGAGGGAATAGATAAAGGGCTACTAAGGCTTTAATTCCAGGGGCCACGAGCCAGTGGTCCCTGGAATTAAATTATATAGTTCATATTTGGAACTTTAACATATGTCCACTATAAATCTTAAAACAGCTTACAATAGTGCCTGCCTTACAATTTCCACTCATACACTGCTAGCTCAAATTAGTCAGGATTACCATTTAAAAAGTGAACTTTTCAGAAAGATGGTAGAGACGACTAAACCAAGGCATTGCTGTGGCATAAAGTTACCAATGACATACAGTGGAAGAACAGAGTTTTTCAGTTGTACTGTTTATTCTTTGATATATATGATACATGAAGCACCTGTGAATCAGTCGGGCTGTTCCCCAGTCTCCCTGCTTGTATATTCGTTTCTCTTCCCATGGCCAATGCAAAACACACCCATGAGGATTTACAGCATACCTGTAAAATGCGCTTCAGTCCTCAATACAACAACCAACATAACCTCCCTCGTGTGTTTGTATTTTAAAAGCTCTCTATGCACTTCTTCACTCTTGAAGGATTTCTCTGGCATGTTTTCTGATCGCTTTTAAAATCTGGGGACAGTGAAGAGTCTTTGCTAAAGTGATTTCCACAAGAGAAGTACAGAAATATGCAGATGTGCCTGTGTTGTGCTGGTTAATTGATATTTCTCTCCTGAGGCTGAATGTCTCAAGAGTTGTTGTTTTTTTTAAAAGAGTAAAGCCGCTTTGCCACCTCTGAAGTGCTGGTGTTGTCACAAGGATGTAGGGAGGGGTAAATGTGAACTCTGCTGTGAATTTAGAGATTCTGCCAGATAGGACGCTTCACCCACGCATCACCCATTTACACCCGTCACAAAGCAGAGATGGCAACAGAGAGGGATGGAGTGCTGTTGAGTACAAAGTGAGGCAGTGAAGAAATCAAAAACCCTGAGAGGCAGATGTGCGCTGAGCGTATGTGGTTGAGGGAAGCTGTGGGTTTTTTGACTCTGGGAACCATTTTGGTTGCTGAACACCAGCACCACACTGTTTGGTCTTCCAAAGAGGTGCACTGTGGCAGAATTACTGCATATTGCCTATGACAGTGATAACGACTCGGTGCATATTGGGATTATACTGCTGTGTGAAGTCTTGGCATCCAGCCTATTAAATATGCATGAATGTTTGAAATGAATTTTGGAGGATCCCACTCCTCACCACCCGTACCCCCCTCCTGCCCCCTCCCCTTCATTGTCAAACTATATAATCATATTCCTGTCTATTAAAATTCAGATGCATAATTTAAACATATGACAACAACAGGCTGAAAGAGAAGCTTTCTGTTCTGCAGCTGGCAGCAAGGTTGCTTTTGATGAGCGGCGCATGCTAAATTGACATTGTTGTGGTAGAAAAAAAGCAAAAAAAAAACAATAAAAGAAAAAACAATCCTCCAAAATTTCCCCCCTGTGAAATTCGACGGCACTACTTCAAAAGTGTGACACAGAAACATATTGACAGATATGAAATATTCAGCAAGGTTACAGCGAGGCTGCAGCAGGTGGAAGCACAGCGTTGCGTCGGCAAGCACCTGTCAATCTGTGGTTGTTTCACACAGTTATATTTAAGTTAATAACTTTATCTGTATGATAGTTCTTTAGAGCCAATTCTACTGAGACAGAAATGTAGGGTAAATTTTAACAAACAGAAAAACGATTTACAGGTTCAAACCAAGCATTACTCGGTTTAGGGCGCAGGTGGAGCCCGACAGGGAGAGCAGACGAATAAGATGTAAGGTGGTTTATAGCCAATCAAAAACCTTCACTAGAGCAAGTATGACCACAACAAATAGAATATTATAAATGAAGGCGAAAGAGTGTACTATAAATAATATGTATACATACTGAAAATATTGAAACAGCTCTAAAAATGTCAAAATAATGTTTAATGTCTGTTAATGTTTAAACAACACATTTCATCTGTCGAGCCAAATAGTTTTATCTGAGTTTTTTTAACACTTTCAGAAGGTAAATTAAATGTTTCCCTTGTATATACAGACAAACAAACATGAACAGGTGTCCTTCAGTATTACATGAGCTAAAATAAGTTCAATAGGAGTCGTAGTGTGCTGTATATTTGACGAGAAACTAGTTATTTGTTGATTATAATCAAGTATAATGTCAAGCAGACCATTTGTTCTTCAAGCCACCCCCATAAGCTGAAACCTCTTTATGTATCTATTTTTTTAAATTCATATTTTAGCTTCTATAGCCTGTCTTCCCTCGCTACAAACCGCTTTGCTACAAACCCCAGCTCCTTCTTTTCATGCTGTGTCCGACTTAATCATGAAATGTCTGTTGCCACCGGTGCATGCTCTGTTCTCCCCATTTCCAGCTTGATAGTACTTGGAGGTCCCAGAATAGAGCTTCACCAAACTTTCCTGCAACAGAGGGACAGTTTACAGTTTCTTTGAGGAGTATCTGAAACTTTACCTGCCAAATAGCCAAGTGTATTTAGTAGGTAGTTGCTAACTTTTATGCTATTTAGTGCTTTGTAGCTACCTAGGGATGCTAAGTAATATCATGGATTACCATATAAATAGCACACGATTTCTGGTACATTTCACTTATCATAATTGCACATTTTCCACTTTTCCTGTTTCATTGCATAACATGAAAACAGCAAGAATGAAAAATGAAAACAGTGTGTGGCTATTTCATGATTTGGTTGATTGATTGTACAATTGAAATGGATGTGTGAGAGAGATGCTAACACTAAGACTGAGAAACTAAAAGGGACTGAAAGGCTGCACAGAAATGCCCAGTAACAGACAAAAAATGTAGCACCACGAATGAGTCATTATACATTCCTTGTAAGTCAAAGTGTAAATACATTTGCTCGGAGGAGACGCTTCCCTGATTTCCACACTGAGGTCCCCACACTGGGCTGACATGAATACAGTGACATTCAGTGCATTTAATAAGATCTTGAGGCTGAAAACAACAGACTACTGGGTGCAACACCTAAACTAGATAAACATAGATAGATATAGATATCATTTCTTTACCATGACAACAGATGGAAAGAGGAAAGATTTGAATCAGCCTGTGTCAGTGCAGACTGAGTCATATACATGCACATATGGAGAATGAGACAGGCTGAATCCAGACCCACTGATATGCAGAGATACACTCTGTGCTTGTGTGTGTGTGTGTGTGTGTGTGTGTGTGTGTGTGTGTGTGTGTGCGTGTGTGTGTGTGTGTGTGTGTGTGTGTGTGTGTGTGTGTGTGTGTGTGTGAGAGAGAGAGAGAGAGAGAGAGAGAGAGAGAGAGAGAAATTCTGAGAGACTGAGAGGGTGCAAGCTTGAAAGTGAATGCAGAAATTGGAGATATAGCTGTGGGTGGAGGGCAAACTAACTTTGAACATTCATTGCAGTGAAGTTATTATCCATCCTCTCTAGAGGTCACAGCCAAGGCTGCTGGGAAGGCTCCTCAAACAAGAAAAACTCCTACATACTGAACTCACAGGGCACAATATGAGCCTTTGCTTATTCCCCAGACAGTCAAGAAAATGTTCTTTAGATATAGATGGAAAAATGGATAGGTATGACTTTGTGTCTGTTGGTCCTATCTGATATGTGACAACAACATTAAAGTTGGAATAATGTGGGGGGTTGTTTGTCTGTTTTTCGAGGCACCCATCATCTCCTGATGAATCCGTTTTTATATTTTAATCATCACGATTCCAAACTTCTGGACTATTTTGCTAAAAGAAGACCAGCATCGAGTACCGCCATGGCGGCTATGTTGAGACACTGCCAATGAAGAACACCTTGCAAAGCCAGCAGCTTCACTACACACTAAAATTTGCTCAGGATCTGTTCAAGAAACCAGAAAAATGAATTATCCAAAATCAAACCTTCAAACACCCAATTAAGCTTTTGGAGGATAAACAGAAACAAACTGAAATTACAGAAGCTCCAAACACAAGCCTCACAACTCAAAGGATCTGCTGCCAGTTTCTCAGTGTCAGACTCCAAAGGACATCTCAGTGCCTTGTTTTAATGTTTTTAATTATTTCTGTAAATTACATCTTACATATATAATTACTATTTCATTATTTTACACTCATGCAAAGTCAAGTAGCAGTGGCAGAAGGCTAAGTAGGGTATTTCAGACCTTATTCCCAGTGATGCTTTCTAGGTTCTCCCCAAGGATCCTGAGACATTTCCAGATTAATTTCTGGGTCTACCCTGGGTTGTTTTCCGAGTTGGGCACCCCTGGAAAACCTCCAAAGGGAGGTGCTCAGGAGGCATTCTAATTTAATGCTCAGACCACCTCAGCTCACTCCTTTCTATATGAAGCAGCAGCTTTATTCTGCATGTCTGAGATCCTCACTGTAAACAGTTTGCCTAAGGCTAAACTCTGCCACTCAACCAAGGATGCTCATTTTGCCACCTGTATTTGCATCCTGTCTTCCTTCTTTCACCCCAACCGGTCGCAGCAGATGGCCGCCCCTCCCTGAGCCTGGTTCTGCTGGAGGCTTCTTCCTGTTAAAAGGGAGTTTTTCCTTCCCACTGTCGCCAAAGTGCCTGCTCATAGGGGGTCATATGATTGTTGGGTTTTTCACTGTATGTATTATTGTAGGGTCTACCTTACAATGTAAAGCGCCTTGAGGCGACTGTTGTTGTGATTTGGCGCTATATAAATAAAATTGAATTGAATTGAATTGAATCCTTATTCTTTAAGTAATTACCCAGCACTCTTGACCAGTGATGGAATTATGTGTCCGTATATCTCACGTTTCACCTTTTCGTCATTCTTAAATAAAATTTGAATTCTTACATGATACATGAGTTCTCCTGCTTGGGGCGGCTTCCTCCCATTACCCACATCAAGCAGTCCAGAAGTGAACCATTTCCAAAAAATTGAACGTCATTACTCTCAGCTTTCTTTTTCACAGTGTGACGCAGTCAAATTAAACTGCAGTTAAAGTTGTACAGACAACATAAAGTTGTCAATGTAAAATTCTGAGGCATTTCACCGATGTTTCAGGTGATCTTTCTGTTATTTTTTTGTCGAATATTGTTTTATGGGGATGTGAATCAATCCCATTCAAAAGCAGCACAGTGGCAGCTCACACCCCCTCTGAGAGGTTAATAGGAGTCAGCAAACAGCTCAATACTGAACCCACCTTGTTTAACACCTGAACAAGAGAATTCTTAGCCAATAATGTTTTAAACCAATGTGTGATTGATTTCACTTTTCATGTAGACACAATGTGTGGTGTTCAGCTGGCTACACTGTTTGTGTAAGTGTAATGTTTTACCTTTTCGGATCCTTTTTTTAATACACTTCAAATAGGAAGCAGAAAAGGCCTCAGGCTGTGTGTGAGGAGGGCCGCCATACTCTGAGGTAAACAGGAGAGGGCCCTTCCACAAAATCCATTTATGTTAGTGTCAAACACTACTTTATAATACTTTGTAAGTTTAAGACCAAAAAATTTGTTTTTAATGACTTTACTTCACACAGAAACATTGTAGGAACTTGGCCTTTATACAAAGTGCAAATGGGAGAAATCTTCATAAAATCAATATTCGGTTTGTCTATCTTTCACTTTTCAAACTGCATAAATTCTCCCTGGTACATTTTTCTGTAGCTTTTCAGTGTATTTTTCAGTTGGGTGTTCTGTTGCTTTAAGCTGACTCCTAACTAACTCCATTATGTTTATATCAGAGATGAGAATAATATCTCAAATATTTCTGCCTTTATGCGCTGTGCTACAGGTGTCTGTGTATCACACAAAGTTCACACAAAGCGTCAGTGTTCACCAATGTAAAATTGTTTAATGTGAGAAAATATCATGTTGCGTGTTTCTTCTGTGCTCTTTTGTCTGTCTGTCCCGTCTAGTGTGGAACAATTTAAGCTGTAGATCCAAAATACAAAGACATTTTTAGCTCTTGTGGGTCAAGTTCAAAGTGGATATAGATAAGTGGGTAAAATGTCTTTTTCATATACAAACCACATTAAAACTTTTTTTTATAAAAGCACCTTAGCTTCTATTACGCTCTTCATAAAGCCCTAAACATGTGATAAAACAGGAACTTTAGGTTTTGTTATTATTATTATTAGTCTAGTATTAGCATTAGAATTAGTTATTAGGCTTTGTAAGCTGTAGTTAAGGGACTGGAGATTATAGCAATTTGTGTGCTTCTGACTGTTTGGACTATATATGCACTTTCTTTGTGTATTTGTCTGTGCACTTTATGTATCCACACATTCAGCGCTGACTGTTCCCCTAGAGTCTCTGCTCAATAAGTTGGCAGCAAATGCAAAAACCTGCAAGATCAAAAGGAATATCACCCCGCTAATTCAACTTCAGATCAGAGAAAGATCTTCAAATTAAGCACAAGGTTTTGAAGTAAATGCTGTTTTGCCACCACGTTTCATTTATTTTCAGCTCCAGCATCCTAATTGGCCCCAGAGGTGAAGAGGAAAGTGGATGGGATGGGAGTGCAGACCCAGGGCCAACTATCCATCTAAAATGTACACTAATGAAAAGGTCTGGGGAGAAATTGACATTTCAGTGCAAAAAGAGCAAAGCCTTGTAAGATCAACCAGTGTCCAAGCAAAGAGCGTTGTGGGACCGGGAGCAAGCCAATACTTCAAATCATGTAGGTATTAATTAGACTCCTCGTGAACAATTTTACACGTTTTGACACAAAATTTGCACAGATACATTTGACCAACGTTAAAAATTCAGAGCATCTGCTCCTTTTATTCCATATCATCACCTGCATGAGAAACCGCAGTGAGGACACAAATCCCAGGAGGCAGCAGGCCTGTTCAGTTTGAACATTTAAATTGTCGCTCTTTCCTGGCTCACTGTGTTTTACAGAAGCAGCACATTCACTGATGCCTGGCATCAAATCATTCGGTGCTTTAATACGTGTTGTTATGCAGTCGGAAATGGCTTCATTCCAAATCAGTTTAATTTCTGGGAGACAAAAAGCATTGCTGGGTATGTGAAAATTACACATTCCCATTTTTCTAAAATAGTGGGTTATTTCATGTACACCCATCATGACCAGTATCACCTGGGAAACCGTGTGGTACAGCTGAAATGAAGGAGAAAGCTCGGGTTGCCAAAGATATAGTGAGCTTAAAGTAAACAGCCCATGATCATTTATTTTGTAAAATTAAAATTTTATCCATCAAAGATAAAAGTGATTGGTCATCCCACAGTCATATCATTAAGTACAGCAACTTTAAAAACTGCTGATATTTATTTAGATTTTATCTGTCCTATGAATCTTTCCAAACTAACTTTAATGATTTCTTCCTCTAAATCATTAACATGTTTAGTAAACCCCATTCCTGCGAGACTGTTCAGTGAAGTATTACCATTAATTAATGCTACAGTTTCAAATATGATCAATATATCTCTCTCAACAGGATATGTACGACAGGCTTTCAGGGTGGACGTAATTAAACCACTACTTAAAATCCCTTTGCTTAGCTAATTATCGACCAATCTTCAACTTTCTTATTTGGAGAATTCTTGAAGGAGTCTTTCTCAAACACTTAACTGAATGTTTTAGGACAAAGATTATAAAACACTGTTGGACTCCATTAGGCAATATTATTAGAAAACACTGAACACATTTTCATTGCTATTTATGTGAAATGCAGTTATATGTAAATGAAGCCAGCTGTTTGCAGCTATACCACCCTGAGCACACCTGATCTTGGAAGCTAAGCAGGGTTAGACCTGGACAGTATTTGGATGGGAGCGATGGAATAGCAGGTGCTGCAATCTTGAGGAGACCATCTACTAATCAGAAGATTGGTGGTTTGGTCCCAGGAACGCCAAATATCCTTGGGCAAGATACTGTGTGCGCTGGGAGAGTAGAAAAGATCTATATAAGAGTCAAACAATTTCCTGCTTACACAAATCAACTATTTAAAATACACGTGTGTCATAAAGATCTCAGTTTCTTCTCCTAAATGTCATGCCAAACTGAGGTTGTCATATTTGTCTCAAAAATCTTAGAAACATGGTGTCTAACTAAATACTGACTATGGGTGGCATGAACTTGGTCTCCAGTAACACTGTGAGCAACGCTCATTTTGATACGGATGTGTCCTTCAGAGCGCACATTAACCAAATATGTTGGACTTCTGTTTTCATGTGTGCCATATCCATCTGTCTAAACATCTTGTTAGAGTGATGCTGAAAAACAACTTTGTGCATCTATTACTGCTAGGCTGGACTACTTTAATTCATTATGACGAGGTTGTTCTATAAGTTCCCTTCAAAGCTTCCAGTTAATCCAAAACACTGCAGTAAAAGAACCGAAAAACGAGAGATCGTATTTCTCTTGTATTAACTTCTCTTCATGGACTCCCTGTTGAATCCAGAATTTAATTTAAAATCCCTCTCCTCACAAAGTCTTGAATCCTCAGGCCCCATTATATTATCATATTATCCCAAGTATCATATTATCATGGTATCATATTATCCCAACAGAGCACTTTGCTCTCAGACCGCAGATGGCCACCCCTCCCTATGCGTGGTTCTCCTGGAAGTTTCTTCCTGTTAAAAGGTAGTTTTTCTTTCCCACTGTCACAGATTTCTTGCTTATAAGTGGTTGTTTGTTTGGCTTTTCTCCAGAATAATATAGGTTTTGTGCTATAGAATATAAAGCACCTTGAGGCAACTGTGATTGTGGTTTGGTGCTATATAATTAAACCCGAAATGAATACTCAACCTTTATTCGGCCTTCATGAGAAAAGTGAAAAAAACTGTGAGGGTACGATAAACTCTAGAAGTGACGTGACAGGTAACTGAATGGTGACCACACACAAATGGTTGCTGCATCATGTGAACGGAATGTGATTAAAACCCCTAATCCCAAAACAAGATTAAAATTTAGATGACTGTACAATGATAACCCAGCTTATCGCTCTTGGTCGGAACATTCTGGTCCAGACTAAGCTAATCTTACCTGCTATCAGACGTCAGCTATCAGACATTCCCATCAGCCTCAGACGCTTTTTGTTTTTAATGCTAGTTCTTCTGTAGATATGAGCAACATTTACTTTGCATACAGTTGTAGAAGGCTGTTTGAAGACTGCTAGATTATTATTAATATATAATTAACCAGAGCATTACTTTGCATCTAAAGGTCTTTCACTTGTGTTCACAGCAGTAGCTGTTTTCTGTCCTGGGTTATGTTTGCACTTCACATGCTTGTAAATTTGATGTGCATATCCTCCCCTAAAAAGATACACACAACTCAACATTAACACAACACAACAAGCCATTTGTAGACCCACCCATGATATATATATATGTATGTATGTATATATTTTTTTCGGAACATGCTTTGTAAAATGCAACACACTAAATATGCTGACCATGGTAAAAGTCTAATTATTTCTGTATCTAAGAGCAGCCTCTCCCTGTTGTCTGCTGTCGTATCCTCCAAAACAGAAATTGTTTTAAAAAGCGTAACTTTGTATTTGCAGGTTAATGTCACGTAAAGGTAAAATACAGTTCAGGGCAGTGATGTCAAACTCATTTTATATCGCGGGACACAAATATGTGCATGCTTATGCGTGAAATGGCTTTGATGTTGCGCAGTTTATGATTATAGACAGTTACATTAACTTCTCCTCTGTCTGTAGACGGAGAATTAAATTACATGGCCAGCTCTGTACTCAAGCAGAACTCATGTGTGACGATTGACATTTTTTTGTGAAACCTTAGAAAACATTAATCTTCCTTTATAGCAGCAGTTCATCTTTCATTTCTTTATTTCATTAACCATCAAATGTTAAGGACAGGTAGGTATAGGATAGACAGGACAGATAGGACTCATACAGTAGTCGAGTATTTTAATTTATACCGAGCGTGCTGGATCAGAAAGTGGAACCAGATATTAGTAAATGAAGCACAGAATGATATTTTAATGTTGAAGCGGGGAAAAATCTTTTTATATAAAAAAACCCAACAAAATCCAGACACTGACCAATATAGATTGGACTGTTTTTCAGGTTAGTTTGTTTTTTTATCCTTATAGTGAACATAACAGAGAGTAGAAGATTGTTTAGGAAATAAAAAAACATCCATGTACAGGAAAATGTTGTTGGATAACAAAGCTCTAAGGCTGAAGCAAGGAAGCGCATGAGAAGCTGAGGGTTTTGTTTTCTATTTGACACTGATGGGTCGCTTAAGCCTGGATGAACCGGCGTCTGGCCAGTCCAGACGTTTATAAAATCCTGTGGATTACATGGAGGAAAAAACACATCAGCAGCAACATACTACTCACTTCCCTGACAACATTTCATCCTGTGTAGAGCAATATGATTGTTCCATTACCTAAAGTATGCTTTGGAAACTGAATTGTTGTTTGTGTGCCACATTGTCAAATCTATCTTCTTTCCATGCTTTCAAAACCCTCTTGTTTATAGCTTGACGGCATGTATTTATTACTTTATTCAAATAAGGGCTTTTAGAGGAGTAGGGGTATAGAGCTTGCTCAAGCTAACAGAGGCCTATGTAATCCTTCAGTTGACCTTAAAGTCACCATGAAATGAAAAGTGACTTTGTAGACTTGTTTGCTACTTTTCCACTCTTCTGCAGTAAATCCCTTTTAAGAACACATTGCAAAATATGAGCATAAGTTTATTTTCATGTGTTTGTTATCGCATCAGAAAGACCATAAAAAGTTGCTTGAGTTCTCTTTCATACGCTGCTTGATTGATCCACTCCTCCATTAGCCCTTCTTCAAGACTTTGCTTAAGCATGATCAAAACAAATTAACAAGGCAAGAGGCATGCAGCCGAAATGTTTTTCTTCTCCTGTAGATTAAAGATTGATGGTTTGAACATTAAAAAAGGCTTTAATTCAAAATTTGAGAGAAAAAACAGAAATCTTTTGAACCCGTTGACACCATATCCACTTTTATGAATCCCTAAAACATTTGTTAAACTCCACTGAGATCATGTTAGCTCATGGCTACATTTTGCTTCTCCTGTAATCGTTTTTGCCTGTTTCCCAGTAGTTTACCTGTTTAACCCTCGTTTGTGTGATCAAGGTTTGCTTTTTTTTGTGATAACAAACATGCACTAACAGACTGGAGCCAGCTACCGCACTGAAAGATGCTCCTGCTCTGTCAAAAGCCCCTCCTGCTTGCTTACCAAGGCCTTCTCTTTATGCTGCTGGAAAATCTCCCACATGCTGTCAGTGCAACACAAGAGATGACCGTGGGTGCCTCAAAAGATATTCAAAAGAAAGAACGAAAGAAAGAAGGAAAAAAGAAAAAAGGCTTTTGGCTGTTGCTGCCAATAGACGCAGATTGATTTTTGCATAGAGGAAACAAGAAGCTGGGGAGTGTGTGTAATGAGAAATAGCTACCTTTTCTAATCCCATAGGATGCCATAGTGATTCTGCAGCATCACTGGAAGGTTTCTAATAAATATATCACACCTGTATAACCTTTCTATCATATCGTTTTAGGATATCTAATGCAGAAGCCTGCATTTCTTTTTTTCTCACCTTTAACATATATTGTATTTGGTGCAATTTTGAATAGGAATGAAAGAAAAAACTGAGCAACTGTCCTCAGGGTCCCAAATGCTAAGGGTCGAGCAAAAACAAAGAGGTATTACTTTGTTTTGCATTGTTTGCTTTACATTCTCATATCGCCCGACATGATAGTCTGTTTTGAAGGTTGCTGTGTCACCGTATCTGTTTTTTCCTCAACAAAGTACAAATCAATAAATTAATTTATGCATCTACATGAGTCTGCAACGAACCTGAAGTGAGATAGACCTTTAGTCCAGAATACAGTTTCAAGTATAAGGACACTGTACTTATACTTATACAGGCTATAGAGCATTGGCAACTTTACAGTTCTTTTTAAAACTGTGAAACTACTGAAGAAGAAATACCCTTTAATTTAGAAGAAATTCAAATTAACCTAAAGCAGATAGAGCATGGTGATGAAATATTTCTAATCCTGCAGCCAGCTCAGACTTGGATTTAAGTGCAAAAAACTCTCTGCATGTCAATGATCGAAAGGAATTTTAACACAGTTGTAAGGCACAACAGACAGCTAATCAGTCGCACAACTGTCATTATGATTTTTATTCATTTTTTAAGAAAAAAAAGATGAATAGTCTGCTATAAAGTAACTTAATCGTTATTTTGACAAGGATTAATATAACAGAGATTATTTAGGCCTATTCGTGTTCAAGCTTTCTCCTATAGTGAAACCATTTTGAAATTTCATGGCAAACATGACAGCAACATAGGCTTAAAAACTGAGTTTTAATATATACATAGATATATAATATTGTTTGAAATAAATATTGGGTCAGAGTGTGCATGCGCTGCTTAAAAGCAAAATTGTACATTTGCATTTTTAATCACAGTTTACTTTTTTGAAATGAGTGGTACATCAAAAAAAAGGAAATAAGACAACTAATAGAAACGTGCTCGCAGAGAAGAGGTTAGCTTTTGTCAAAATAATGTGATCTTATGCTGACATCTGCTGGAGGTTGTTTGTAATTGCATTATATATAAATTTGTACTTTAGTTTTGTTTTTAAGTTTAATAAACTTTTAGAGAATGACATGCTTCAGATTGTTGTTATTTATAAAATGTAACAAAATTAAAGCCCAAAATTAGCTAGTTCTTAAATGTCCTTCAAAGAAAACCTCTAGTCGCCGTTTAGTAGACCTTACATTGCTTAACCAATCAGATCTGCTCCTCTTCGAACTTTGACCAATTACAAACAGGGACGCTTCGAGGTGAACGTTCGGCTTGCGCGTGGTAAAAACTGCTCTGTCGGTAATTGTAGAATTGCAGTGTTGCAGGATCGGTAAAATCGAGCAGAAAACTGTTGTCAGATCTGCGATGCGCGCCGGTGTCGCGGCCATTTTTACGTGTACGTTCCCATTCAACGTCAGCGGCAGCACTACACACGGCATGTGAGGGAGCAGACAGCACAGGATGCTCTGTCAAAATAATGACAATTAACCCGTAGGACTGTGTGTAATTCTAAAACTGGGCACTTTAAGGGTAGTGGTAGTAGCTTAATTTAACAACTGACGGAACAATGTTTCGACAGACGAAGTCAGCGCTCCAGAAACTTCGATACTTAAGGTAAGTTTTCCAAGACGCTCTGAAGCTAACGTTAATTAGGGAATTTTGTGTGTGTGAGTTTTGTCGACTCTGTCTAGACAAAGACCGTGCTAACCTAGATGTGTAGTTCAAATATTGTGACAGTATATATAATAGTAGAAACAAGAGACTGATGAAAAGGCTGATGCAATCAATGATGAGAACCTATGGCTTCAGAGCTAGCGTTAGTGTTTATGGCCACAGATCAGTCACTGTTATTGCTTTAGGACATGTAGCAGAGGTTAAATGTCTGCATTTTGCTCATTAACGTAATAATGACGGGAAACGAGAGCTAATTTCGGGTTTGATAACGGCTTTACATGAGTCTGTGCTGGTGTTGTACCATTTCAAGTCATTCTGACATCTGTTGTGACTAGTGTCTGCCTGTGGTCCCAAATGGAAATAGTCTTACTAGACTTCTTTCCTGGTAGATGGACATGTCTGAAAAGAAATGGTGGATATGGTCAAAAAGTCCCCCCCAAAAAAGTGCAGTAGTGCTCAGAAGTCTTGAGTCAACCCTCATTTCTTTATAGTTTCCTTCCAAGTAGCTATACCTTTTTTGGCATTTTTAATTTTTGTTGAGCAGCAGTTTTCCAGACTTTCTGACGCTCATTCAGTTTTTCTTTGGACATTGGTTTGTTTATGACTGGCTTTCAGTCCGGGTCATAACTGAAGCTTTGGCATCTACTTTAAACAACAATAACCATTATTAAATTATTGATTATGATTATTTTGTATGATATATTTTATATTCTTTGTAAAGATACCTACTGAACTTTGCACTCCTTTTTTCTTTAAGTTTCAGTGGACAGCAGCACACATGGAGGCTGAAGAGCACTTCAGCAAGAGAAAGGGCCCTTCAGTACCAACCGGGGCAGAAGATCCACGGCTTTACGGTCAAAGAAGTAGGACCACTTTAAATTTTGGCTTGGCTCTGTTAGGTGGCATTGATGCAGTATAACTAAGTTATGTGGGGTCAGCAAAACGTGAAACTGGCCTCTACAGTCAAATCAGCCATTTACTGATTAAAATGCAAAAGATCTATTGTGACATTTCTTTTATTGTTGACTGAACTTGCACTTATCTTGCTGTGAGATAAAAGCTCAAAGCTGCTAATTGTGTTTCTTCCCAGGTTGCAGCAGTCCCTGACCTGTTTCTCACAGCAGTGAAGCTGACACACGATAAAACTGGAGCTCAGTATCTGCATGCAGCCCGAGATGACTCCAACAACCTCTTCAGGTTAGCGTTGTTTTTGTTTTGTTTTTAAAAAAGTCTAGCCTTTCAAAAATACTTAAAGTCTCTCTCGCTTAGTGTCCAGTTCAGGACAACCCCCATGGACAGCACAGGGGTACCACACATCCTGGAGCATACAGTGCTGTGTGGATCTGAGAAATATCCCTGCAGAGACCCCTTCTTCAAGATGCTCAATAGGTCGCTGTCCACCTTCATGAATGCATTCACAGGTATGGAAGCATAACTTGGACTTAAATTGACTGAGTGACCTCGAGAGAAAAGCTGTGAAAGCTTGTTCATTAGTCATGTAAATTCTTGCACAGTGATGTGTTTACATTTGGACTTCTTATATTTATTCTTATTTTATATTATTTATGGTTTTTATATTTACTTATTGCATTAAGTAATAACAAAGTTTCCATGCACCAAATAAAGTACGTTCTCAGAGGTGCGAGCTACGTGGTTATTTAAACAAGAACATTATTTTAAAAATGTTTTATATATATATATATATATATATATATATATATATGTTTTATATATAATGTTTTATAAAAACATTATTTTATCATTCTGCTTCAAAAGGAAATGAAAAAAATTCTAAATGAACGTTGGTCATTTCTCAAATTTCTGATGAGACTTTTTCCACTATTGATAAACAGCCAGTGACTACACCATGTATCCATTCTCAACCCAAAATGGGAAGGACTTCCAGAATCTTCTGTCGGTTTATCTGGACGCAGTTTTCTTTCCTTGTTTGCGAGAGCAGGATTTCTGGTGAGTTTAAATCATCGTTACGCATCGACATTTATGAGTGTAACTGCAGTTAAGTTTGTACTGCAATCAAGTGCAAAATGAATTTTGATTTTCAGTTATGATGCAGTTATCGTGTTACTTCAGTGATGAAACGTATAGATTGTGTGTCAGATCTGTTCTCTCTGATGAATAGAAGATGCCTGAGGGGTGTACTACAAAGCAAGATTAAGTTGAGTCTACCTCATTAAGCTATTAAAGTCTGAGGTTTCTGTGTCAGTAAAGTGGCTCTATTTATTTGGCTAAATCACCAAGTTTCAGTTTAAAGTCATCCAGAAGTGCTACGTTTTCACCAGTGCTTTTATTTACAGCATGTTTTAGGTACCATGTAGGTTCTCTGCTCAGGAATATGTTTCATATATACAAGCTGATAAAGTGTAATGTACTACAACCAATGAAAGAAGGGCGGACTGTATGACACATGGTGACAAAATGTGAATATGATAATTTGGTTATGTAGAAAATGTATAAATGTTGCATCTGACACTAATCTGCTGCTAATTGTCTTTTACTCTGCTGGAATTACAGCTGAACACACACCAATAATAACCATTCAGTCAATAAAACTAATTCCACTTTGAGCTGAAGACAAACTGAAGCGATTTGTGGGACAGTAAACTTTGATGTTTAAATGCGTTCAGGTTAAAGTTTCAGAGTTCTTTTGTGCTGCCGACACCTGACAAATAAAACCGCAGCGCGACTTCCCTCAGTGTTAATATAATTGAATTAATTTGAATTATAATCTTAATTTTGTTGCTCTATGTGATGAAATCTCTGCAGCAGTAATCTCTTATTCTGTTTACAACAAGGTTACATTTTACTGTTAATTCTTGGTTCGTTATAGATTTTTAATTACCAGTTATCATCATCACCTCTCTGATTGAACTTGGTGTCACTCAGGGATCATTTTGTTCAGTCGTATGTCTCATGAAAACCTAGTTTTTATGCAGCAGAAGCAGAAAGCCCAGCTTCAAAGATGAAACTGATAACCATCAACATATAATACCTGTTATCACCGACTGGGGTTTTAGGTTTTTAGTTGAGCCTGCTAAGAAAGCCTGGTCGTCTGATCTGATTGTCTGTGGTTTGTTTTCCAGGCAGGAAGGCTGGAGGTTGGAGAATGAAGACCCCACAGATCCCAACTCCCTTCTAGTGTTTAAAGGAGTGGTGTTTAATGAAATGAAGGGTGCTTTTGTAAGTTGACACAGCCACAAAGCTTCCAAATGTATCGAATATAATATTTTCATAAACGCATCTTTGCCTGCTGCAAACCAATTTGAGGCTTTTTCATGTGTAAAAACAGCAAATGTTTGTAATTAAATATTTAGTTTATAGTCATTTTCTTGCTGTGTGTACTTACAGTCAGACAACGAGCGTCTGTACGCCCAGCACCTTCAGAACAAACTGTATCCTGACCATACCTACTCTGTGGTGTCAGGGGGAGAACCTCTGGCCATCCCTGACCTTACATGGGAGCAACTTAAACAATTCCATGCCACACACTACCATCCCAGCAACGCAAGGTAAGTAGGCACATGCATAAATCATCAGGAGTTAGCTTGAGATTATGACTGATTATGGTTGAAGCGTTTTGGGACCATTTTAAACAAATTCGATTTTTATGTTTTAAAATGTGTTCTTACATCTAGGTTCTTCACTTATGGAGATTTGCCTTTAGAGCCTCATCTGAAGCAGATTCAAGAAGAAGCTCTGTCCAAGTTTGACTGTATCAACCCGAAAACAGAAGTCCCTTCGCAGCCACGCTGGACCAGTCCTGTAAGCTCACATTAAGGGTGTCTCTGCTGCAGTGTGTGGGAGTGGTGATCTGCTTCCCTTACACATGTTCAGTGCTAATTTCGCCTTGAATCAGATAAACAAAGTTCTGTTTCTGTTATCATTTCAAAGAATGCTTTTAGTTGCTACAAAAGGTAGATGCATATTTGATCTGTG
Source organism: Benitochromis conjunctus (assembly GCA_015052645.1). Classification (NCBI taxonomy): domain Eukaryota; kingdom Metazoa; phylum Chordata; class Actinopteri; order Cichliformes; family Cichlidae; genus Benitochromis; species Benitochromis conjunctus. The sequence goes on from VOQK01026530.1 coordinate 22,542, forward strand.
AATATTATTATTATTTTTCTCCCAGAAAGAGGACCATGTGACTTGCAGTCCTGATCCTCTGGCTCCAGATCCAAACAAGCAGAACACAGTGTGTGTGAGCTACCTGCTGGGAGAGTAAGATTATATCATCTATTTCCTGTAGTGTCTTGCAGAGAAGTCTGCTAAAAATCTGCTAAACATAAGATGTAACCCCACATACTTCTTCTTTTAGAATTATTATTTTTTTCTTTAACTTCAATTAGGTTGTTTTATATCGTTTTTGTACATAATTTTTTAAGAGGCATTTTAACCCACTGTGACTCTCCCGTAGTATTCCTGACAGTAAAAATGGGTGTTTTTCTTATTTTTGTTTCTGTGTTTAGCATCACTGATGCATTTGAAGGACTCACTCTCAGCCTGCTGTCCTCTCTGATGATCTCTGGGCCAAACTCTCCCTTCTACAAATCTCTCATCGAACCCAAACTGGGAACAGACTTCTCTTCTGTTGTTGGGTATGTGTGCAGCCTTTATAACATCCACATCAAACCTTTAATTTTACCTGTTTCATTGGAATTTAATAACGGATGCATACAGTTTGGCTCTGTATACCTAGTTACTCTGTTCATATGGAATCAAACACATTTTATTACCAGTTGTTTTGCAAGAATACCAATTAAGCATCTATAACCTGCATGAATATTGATACAAATGCTGTATCCTGCAGATACGATGGCAGCACCAAAGAGGCGTCGTTCAGTATTGGACTGCAGGGAGTTGATGAGGAGGATGTAGAGAGGGTCAAACAGATCATCAGCCAAACCATCGATAAAATTATAGAGTAAGTCTCCTGATCAAGTTTGCTCTCTTGTCTAACTTTCCTTCTTTGGCTTAGCAAACGAAGGCCTATGCATCAACTGTTGTCTTAGACTTTATGTAGCACATTTTAAAAATGTAGGAAAACAAATAAAAAATCGTGTGCTGGCAAACCTGTCAATTTATTACCAGGCAAAATAAAAGTCATCGGTGTGTTTAATGTTCTTGTTTTGTTTGTTTTTTGAGTGTGTTCACAAAATGATTAATCGTTTAGTTAATTTAGTTCCATTACTGAGCAATGGGAGGAGGCACGTCTAGCCTTGTCACTTACAAGTTACAATTTACAAAAATATGACAGACCTCTTGTATTTATTGAACAAACAATATTTCTGTAACATTTACACCTCAGGAATTTTACTTTCTCTGCACAGAGTGAGTGACAAAATACACCAAGACCTTTACTGTAGGGTTTGAAGCATTCATATGAGTTGAGATTTCATTGTTGAAAAAAGCCAAAACAGGAAGGAAGAAGCCAAAAACGAATTTTCACACTTGTCATTTAATAAAGAAATGGCTTTGAGGAGAGAAGGATTGAGGCTCTCATCCATAAGCTTGAGATCCAGATTAAACATCAGACCACAAACTTCGGCCTGTCTCTGGCCTCGGTGAGTTTACAGTTGTTTATCTGTGACCTTTATTTTGTTTTTGTAGTTGTAAAAACATACCGCCTACGTCCAAGTGTGTCATTGCAGTGCTAAGTTATTAGTGTGTGTTCCTTTTGCATAAACTCTCACACTGAGTGTTTGTTTCCCCTGTTTTTGTGTTTAATAGCTGTAGAAATCAAGAATGTGAATTTATCTGTTGTTATTGTTCTGGGAGGCTGTCTGTGGTACAGTGTTTAAGAGTTTCATTTGTTATAAGGTGTAAATAATCCGAGTAAATTCTTCACCAAAAACTTTATCCGTCTTATGTTGTTAGTACATAGCTTCATCGTGGAACCATGATGGCGACCCGGTGGAGCTGCTGCAAATCAGCGACAGTGTTGCCAAGTTCAGACAAGCCCTGAAGGAAAACCCTCGCTTTCTCCAGGAGAAAGTCAGCCAATACTTTAAGGTGATTTAAACACGTACTGTTTGAAATATTTTTTGTTTGTGTGTCTTCATTATATTATTTTACTTATAGGTTCAGGGCTTTACCATTTATCATTGTTGGGAAGATAAATTGTACAGTTACAGGCTGAGAGTAAAATGAGTGGATTAATTGTCACTGACTGGCCCTTTAGGAGAATACACACCGACTGACTCTGTCAATGAGCCCAGAGGAGTCCTACCTGGAGAAACAGGCCAAAGCTGAGGAGGAGAAACTTCAGAAGAAGATCGAGGTTCTTTCTGACAGCGACAGAAAGCAGATCTATGAGAAAGGTAACATTTTAACATGTGAAGGGTGTAATCTGTTAAACTGAATATTACTGAACTGAAGCATTGTATATTAAGACAGGTCTGCATTCAGTAGATGTTAGTATAATGTGATTTTTCTTCTTGGGAAGGTCTGGAGCTGCTGGCTGCTCAGAGTCAAACCCAGGATGTCTCCTGCCTGCCAGCGCTCAAAGTGTCTGACATCGAGCCAACGATACCCATCACTCCTGTTCAAATAAGCACTGCAGGTGTGACGCTAAACTACTTTACAAAGAGCGTGTGATGAAAACTGTGGTCTTATATAAACTGTATACAGAGCACTTTCTCATTCTTCACAGGAGGCGTTCCGGTCCAGTACTGTGAGCAGCCCACCAATGGTTTGGTGTACTTCAGAGCTTTGTGTAATCTCAACACCCTTCCAGAGGATCTCAGGGTTTTTGTCCCGCTCTTCTGCAGTGTTATTACCAAGTGAGTAACCTGTCGGTCTGCAAAACCAGAACAAAGTGAATCTGAAGTGCAGTGCTTGCTAGCAAGGATTGGCACTCAGGAGTATTGGTAAATGTCTCTTCCTGCTGATACATCATTCTTTAAATACTTTTAAATATTTCCAAATGAAGTGCGTATCAGGTTTTCTAGACTAGTTTGTGCTGATTAATACTACAGACTGAAGCTGACCTTTGAATTATTTTTCAGCTTTTGAAAATAAAATAAATATTCAATGTTATTCAAACCAGTTTAGCAGTGAGCTGGTAATCCCTTGTGGGATTTTTGGTTTGCCTGTTAATATTTGGTGTTGACTGATATGAACAGAGTCTTCTGGGAGCTTAACAAGATAAGTGTGTGCGCTGTGTTGTAATTACAATGGAAACCATAAAAAAGGTTGGGCTGTTGAAAGAAAAAAAAAAAAAGATCAGACTGTGATGCAATGCCATGTTTCTTTGCGTGTCCGCACATGTTTGTCTGTTTAATTAGGATGGGCTGTGGAGCTCTGGACTATAGGCAGCAGGCCCAGCAGATGGAGCTGAGGACAGGGGGCATGTCTGTTTCCAGTCAGGTCATCACAGACTGCAATGAGCTGGATACATATGAGCAGGTCAGTGCCAGCTAAGTGTGTGTTTTTAAGCCGATAACACCTTTCTATCTGTGATCAAACATAAAGTAGCTTTCAGCTTGATTCCTTGTGGGGTTTTTTTACACTGGAGAATAAACTGAAAATGTTGGCCTCCCTGAAAAGGAATAACAAATGAAAACTAATAATAAATAATCAAATAATTCATGAAGGATAGAATTAAACTTTAGACCAAGACTGTCTCTAAAGAAACTTCACTGAGCTCTTAGCACTTCCTTGCTGTGGTTGAAGATCTGGCTCTCTACCTTCTGTTTCAGGGTATCCTCTTATCTTCCTCCTGCCTGGAGAGGAATCTTCCTCACATGTTTCAGTTGTGGAGTGACATATTTAACAGGTAATTCCTCCCAGCTGTTTACATGTCCCACAGCTAGCAACACTGACAGATGCAGCTGTCAGCTAATGGGTCTTATTTCCTCATTTAGTCCTCATTTTGATGACGAGGAGCGGCTGAGGGTGCTGGTGATGCAGTCAGCACAGGAGTTGGCCAATGGTATCGCATACTCTGGTCACCTGTATGCTATGACTCGGGCGGGCCGTCACCTCACTCCAGCGGGAGACCTCCAGGAGACTTTTGGCGGGATGGAACAGGTATCTTTGTACATTTTAATAAAGGCTTAACCTTTCAGAAAAACCTTGCTTTCCACAAATCTGCTTTCTGTTTTTTTCTGCTTATCCGGGGCCGGGTTGTGGGGTAGCAGCCTAGACAGAGAAGCTCAGACCTCCCTCTCACCAGCCACCTCCTCCAGCTTGTCCAGGGGAATACCAAGGCGTCACTAGCCAAAGCTCGTGACCATAGATGAGCGTAGGGATGTAGATCGACCAGTAAATAAAGACCTTTGCTTTTATGCTCAGCTCTCTTTACCACAACGGACCGGGATAGTGTCCATATCACTAAGCACTTATCTGCTCCCTCCGAAGTCCCACGGGCTAAGAAAGCCTGATAGGATTCCTTCTTCAGCCTAATGGTTCCCTTCACCTCAGGTGTCCACCATCTGGTTCGGGGCTTACCACCACCACAGGCACCAACCACCTTGCGGCTGCAGCTCAGTGCAATGGACCGTGTTCAGCACCTCCATTGCTGAACACGGTCCATTCGGACTTGATGTCCCCAGTCTCTCACAGAATGCTGTCAAAGTGCTGCCAGGGGCGATCATCAACCTGCGGACTAGGGTGTCCTGGTGCCATGTGCATTTATGGACACCCTTATGTTCAAACATTGTACTTGTTATAGACAAACTGTGATTTTCACAGAAGTCCAATAACAGAACACCACTCGAGTTCACATCTGGCTGGCCCTTCCTCCTCATCATGTCTTTCCAGGTCCAAGAGAGCCAGGTACTCTAAACTGTCGTTAGCATCATAAGCGCAGATGACAGTCAGGACCTGTTCCCCGTCCCAAAGACGCAGGGAACAAATCCTCCGTCCACAAGGAAAAACCCCAACGTATAAGCTGTGGGGATACTAAAATACCCACCCCAGCTTACCGCCTCTAACCAAGAGCAACTCCAGACTGAGACAGAGTCAAGCCCCTCTCCAGGAGACTGGTTCCAGACCCCCAAGCCACACATTTTTGGGCCCAGGCCTGCCCAGGCCTCATGGACTAAGTCCCAGCAGCTAGGCGCTCGCCTTCAGGCACCCTCTGAGGGCCTGGCTCCAAACTCCATCCAACAATGTCTTGCATCAAAGAATATGTACTTTATTTTTAAAATCACTATCCATATTATTTTAAATTTCTGCAACAAAGGGCAGAGATTGTGATGGTGTCAATACTTTGGAGCTAATACTTCATCTTCTAACAACAGGTTACGTTTATGAAGAGAACAGCTGCGATGGCAGACCTCAGCCAAATCATCCGAACGTTACCCAGGATCAAAATACACCTCCTCAACCCAGACAACATGAGGTGGGTCTATATCACACCTGCAATAGGTAGACTGTATCTTTATTTCACTGTAAATAGTGAAATATCAGGCACTCAACACTTCTTATTTTAAATGTGTCCATATAGATGTGCAATCAACTCAACTCCAGAGAAAGTATCTGATGCAGCAACACACTTGGAGAGTTTTATAAAGGATGTGGCTAAGAACAGAAAGGAACGCAAACCTGTCAGACCAAATATTATTGAGGTGAAGTTGAACAGGGAAAATAAAATCTGTGTAAATTAATTGATTCATTGTTATAATCAATCCAATTTATTTTTATTTTTTTTAATCGCTGTTTTTTTTTTTATTGCAGAAGCCGATAAACCCTCTGAATGACAACGGCCCACGAAGAAAACTAATATCAGTAGGTTCAATAGTTATTTCTTATTTAATCCACTGATCAGTTTTTTGAAGAATTGTTGTGTTACACTTAACGTCTTCATACTCACCATAAAAGTCATAACTTTTATTTCACAGTATGTGAACACCTGCTTTGTTTTTTAGGTGAATTCCTTTATACGTATGGAAAATACAATGAGTGATCCATTTGTGATTTAGAATTAAATTCACTTATGGTTTTACACTTTTCAGGAGCCAACCTTCCATCCATGTCCAATGAAGACTTTCTTTCAGATGCCTTTCCCTGTCAACTTTGTCAGTGAGAGTATTCGCACAGTGCCCTTCTCCCACAAGGATTATGCCAGGTAACGACATCATTACATCCTGCTAGCAGCAGGTAAATTACCGTAACGCAGTTTGTGGCATCTTTAGTGCGTTCTTTTACCTAATTTTACTGAAAATGTGTTGCTTTTTTTTCTTAGTTATGCATTTGTAATAATTGCATGCAGTAAACCTGCATTTACTCCTTCATCAGTTTGTGCATCCTAGCCAGGATGATGACAGCAAAATTTCTCCACGGAGAGATCCGTGAGAAAGGCGGAGCTTATGGAGGTGGAGCCAAGATAGGAGGAGGCCTGTTCACCTTTTACTCTTACAGGTGGGTAGAAGTTCAATACAAAGGTTTACTCTTTATCAATAACGCGTTGCATTTATTACATTTTTCTCAGTTGACATGCTGTGGTGACTTTGTGGTCAAGGCATGAAACGTCTCTGGGTGAACTTCAGTTAGAAACCATTTATGACAATCTACTGTCTATTATCAAAACAACTGAAATGCCCCAAATTTGTCCCATCTCAAACTAAAACAGAACTGGAATATGATTTTGCAAATTAAGTGGGAATGCAATAATTAGTTAATGAATTGATTCCAAGATGCAATTTTCCAGATCTTTAAATGTGAAAGTGTATTTGATTTCTAAGCTGAACATATTTCGTTTTTGCCCTTTCCCAGTCAAATATATAAATATGTCGTTTTAACGTCCGCCTTGGAGAAACTGCAAACTAAAAGTGATTGTAGAGTGGATAAATGGAGTTTAATCCTTATTTTAAACCCTAATAACGATACATAAACTATGATAAGAATTTCAGTGTTTTGCCCTCATGTGTCATCTTTTCTGTGTCTAAGGGATCCAAACACGGTGCAGACGTTATCTGCTTTTGGTAACGGTATCGAGTGGGCAAAGTCAGGAAAGTTCACCCAGCAAGACATCGATGAAGCCAAACTGTCAGTCTTCTCAGCGGTGGACTCGCCTGTGGCCCCCGCAGACAAAGGTGAGGTGCCATCTGAGTGATGAGAGGTTCCCTGAAAGCTGCTGCCTGCATCAGTTCACATCAAACCTTTTAAAGGTTTTTAACATATTCTGGACTACATTGTATGTCCTGAAATGAGAATGAATCTGTAAATATTCAAAAAGGTTTCATAATAGAGTAATGTTTTTGTTTTTTTACATATCCTGAATTCTGGATTTATGTTTATGCATCTGTCCAGAATTTTGCATTCAGACTCTCACAGCCATTGTGGTGCCCATGCTACCTTCCACCATCCTTAAATGTGTTGCATCAGTTTAGACTTGAAGTAATAATATACAGATCCCATAGATGAAACCGTAATTTAGGCATTCTTTATGTTCTGATGTAAAGCTTGTGACTGTCTTTGGTGCAGGCATGGGTCAGTTCCTCAGTGGGGTCACAGACGACATGAAGCAGGGTCACAGACAAAGACTCTTTGCAGTCGACCATAAAAACCTAGTGGATGTATCTGAAAGGTAAAACTGACAAATCCTGCAAAATACAATTTGTCGACATGCTGCTGTTGGTTTAACAACAAGTAAAGCTTTGTTATGTGCTTTATTTATTTATGCTCTTCTTTTATGTGTTTTGTAAGGAATGTAACAGAAAATGCAGTAGGAATATTTATGCAGTATAAATAACTGCAATGTTCATAAAACGGTGACTAGTCTTTGGCCAAAGCCCACAAAAGAATCCCTGTTGGTGTTTTCTGCAGGTACCTCAGTGCTGGTCAGAAGACGTGCGGCGTCGCCATCCTGGGCCCAGAGAACGACGTTATTAAAAAAGATCCTTCGTGGATTATAAAATAAGACTGTCAGTAGATATTTTCAAATTGGTCATCCAAAGAACAAGTGTCATCTAGAAATGTTTTAGATGGTGGCAAAAAAAAAGCTGAACCGCACAAAACAAAGAGGAAGAAAGTGACCTGATCAGTGTCTGTCATTTGAAATACGTGTATGACTGCCTATTCATATTCTGTTATGTACATATTAGAATTAAATGCTACATCATGACATTGGAATACAAAATCTGTGTGAGCCCTTTATTTTGTCATTGGTGAGACACAAACACTTTATTCCTGGGGGAAAGAAATTAGTTCCCCCAAATATTGACCTGATTCACCACTTTGGATTCATTTGTCTAATATTTTTGCCTGGGCTCAAATACAGTAAAGGTAGTTTTAACAGTAATGTCTCTTTCCAGAATCAGCGTCTCTGTTGTCCTGGATAATTTACTGTTTTTTTTTTTACAGAATCACTGCTTTACCAGGATGGCTGCAGGTATTTTGAAGCCCGTCTAAATGAATGGATAGAGGTTATACTGGTTTCTGTGTGAAGTTGCACAACATTACAGTTTAATTGATTACTCAATCCAACAATCAACATCTCTGGCTCCTCCCATCAAACAAATAGAAAGCACCAACCATATAAACGTCAGGTACAATAACACGAAACAGTTACAGTTTCCACACAATAAATGCTTTATTACTCTGAAAGAACACGTCACACTGCCAGCACATAAATGTTGCGTTGTCTCAGACACTCTCCGTCTCTTTGAGGAGCTACAGCAACAGCCAACTGGACCCTGCTTACAAATAACCACTACAAGATGCCAGACACAACGCTCAGGGTGGATACAAAGAACAAAGGCAACAACACAACACACACACACACACACAATTAGCAGGTGACAGGACACACAACCAGCTTGTCCCAAATCCACAGAAAAAACATCCTTCAAGTTTTCAACATTTTATAATCAACCTGGCCAGCACATTGAGGTGTGACACTGAAAGCATGTGATCCTCCTCAAACATATTCTCTCTCTATAAGCAGCTTTAGGGGATCCTATTAAATATGGGGCTCAAAGTGCAGTACAAAGTAAAAGTGACAAAAGCTGGATTTCAGCCAAGCTGTCTTTACACAACATTTGCTCAGCTACGTATCTTCAAGTGATAAAATTAGATATAGCTACTCTTTAGGGGATAAAATCTAAATACTCATACAGTACACAATGGAGAGGGTTCCTCTTATATATAATACTTTTAGGGATCTATAAAATAAAATATTAGCGCTGCTAGTACGTTCATACTACTTAATAAAATCTCAAATGCCATGACCCAAAATATAGAATCCCCTCTGAAAAGTGCCGACTTTACCATTCAATAGGACTTTTCTAATTGCCCCTTGGGGATAAATAAAGTCTCTCTGATTCAGATTAAAATAACCTATCTTTTATAATCTACCTTAACATATTTGCAGTCAGTCAGCAGCTGATCAGTCAGTGAGTGAGTAGCCGTCACTGTTTTGTGAAGCTGTTGTCCTGTTGGAGTGAAGCTCTGCGTGTGGAAGTGAGGCGGTTCAGATGGCCGTCGAGGTGTTGCTGTCTTTGGGTCGGACCCGTGTCACGTGTTCCAGCTGGCCGGAGTCAGACACGTCGTAGCTTGTCTTGTACTTGGCCAGGATTTTCATTAGGGGACGGAGCTTCAGCCACCACTGCTCCTTGGGGATCCTGTGACTGAAAGTAGAGAATAGAAGAATGTTCTCTACACTACATCCTTTTCTTAACCACAGATTAAACACAAAGATCTTCAAAGCAAAATTAAAACAAAAGGCCTGGAGTTTAAGTATCTCGGGGTCTTGTTCACGAGTGACGGGAGATCGACAGACGGTTTGGTGCTGCGGCTGCAGTGATGCGGACGCTGCACCAGTCTGTTGTGGTGAAGAGAGAGCTGAGTGTAAAAGCGAAGCTCTCAATTTACCGGTCGATCTACATCCCTACCCTCACCTATGGTCACGAGCTGTGGGTAGTGACCGAAAGAACGAGATCGCGGATACAAGCGGCGGAAATGGGCTTCCTCCGAAGGGTGGCTGGACTCTCCCTTAGAGATAGGGTGAGAAGTTCGGCCATCCGGGAGGGGCTCAGAGTAGAGCCGCTGCTCCTCCACATCGAAAGGAGCCAGTTGAGGTGGTTGAGGCATCTGACAAGGATGCCTCCTGGGTGAGGTGTTCCGG
>VOQK01026531.1:0-14294 GCA_015052645.1 Benitochromis conjunctus
GTAATGTGCATACATTCTTATATTTGTACATATATTCATTCTTATTATTCTCATATTCCTATTCTTATATTTTGTTTTTTTTCTCATGTTTCTTGTATTTTACACACCACTGTTGCTTGTGAAGCTTGCACACAAGAATTTCACTCACATGTGCTGTACCAGTATAGCAGCACATGTGATGTGACAATAAAAGTGATTTGATTTGATCTAAAGACTCTAAAGTTTATGCATGGTGGGAGGAAATTTTCAGCCATGGCGGAAGTACGCTGTCTCAGACTGCTCGCTAATTTAAACTTTGGTTAGCTAAGATTTGGCAGCTAAGATTTTGCCATGGTGGTGACAAAAGTATAAATCAGAGGCTGACTTTCATTTCTTACACTAAATATACTGGTTCACAACAAGGTTCACATTTACAGCAGACATATTCAGGACATTCAGAAAAGTATCATGACCACAGGCACCAACCACATACCCATTTAGCTATTGGACACCCCTGGGAGCTCCTGCCTTCTTTCCCAGTGTAAACAACAACTTCCACCCTTATTGCATTTCCTTTGGCACCATACCTAGAACACACACACATGCACACACACACAGACACAGTCATGGGCATAATTTTTCAATGTTAGAATAATATTTAAAAAAATGTAACAGTTAATATGACCATTTTTTGTTTAAAATATACATACACCACTCATCACAAAATAAAACAACGTCAGCTAAACTTCAGGGTCATTCTGTTCAATTAGGAAGCATAAACCACTATGAACCCATTTAGTTTGGTGCAAACCACACTGGTGTCCTGTTTTGAAGTTGCCGTCATCACAGCATTTGTTACGGTGTCTTCAGACTCTTTCACTTCTGTCACATGCACTCTATGTGAACTTGATCTCATCTGCCAAGAGAACAGGATGCCACTGATAGACCTGCCAGTTCTGGTGTTCATGGGCGAATGCCAGTTGAGCTGCACTATGCTGATCTGTGAACACGGGTCCTGCTAAAGGACGCTAAGCCCTGACGACTCCCTCGCAGAGTCTGCTTGTGACAGTTTCCTCGGAAACATGCAAACGATTAGCCCCAGGAGGTGATTTTTGTCGGACTCTGGAAGCGCTCCTCTTGTTTCTCTTGGCAGAAAGGTGCAGACAGCGGTCCTGTTGTTGGGTTGATGCCCTTCTACAGCCTTGTCCAGCTGTCTTACTCTTGAGACACAGCAAACCTTCCTGTGACAGCCTATATGGATGTGGCATCCTGAAGAAACTTAGCTTCCTGTGGACCACTGCAGGTAGCATCTCATGGTAGCAGCAATAATAAGTCACAAACAAAAAGAAAAACAACAGTGTGGAGGGATAAGGAATAGAGTAACAGTAACGGTGCATCTCTAGACCTCCTGTTCACGATCATTTGAACTGAAGCAGGTGAAATGGGTTCAGAATGGGTAATGTTGCCTAACTGAACCAAACTGTCATCCCTGAAGTTTAACTGACTTATTGTTAAACTGTGGTGAACAAGTACTCCCTTAATGTTTTTTGCATGCTTTATGTTCCCTCGTTTTTGACGAAAATCTGGTAGGATGTAATGCGTTACTACTGCCAGAAGGTGGCGGTAATACAACTAAAGGCTGTTTACCGACTCACAAGAAAAATGGTAAAATGCGCTACTAACTACCAGGCATTGGATTGAAAAAATGTGAGACGTGGTGAGAGTATTTGCATGTTGGGCGATTTCTGAATAATGCCAGAACAGTTCCTAGTGAAAATGTAATAGTATTACTGTTCAAACAGCAGACCTAGAATGTATGGATGGAAATATGCAATATATTACACATAAGGAAGTTTAACCCTTCCTGAGAGCAACTGACAACACAAAAACCTTCACAGCATTTCAAAATAAACCTTTTGTGTCTTTTAGTGAAATACAAAGGTTGGTATAATGTAACAGTAAGCAGTGGTATGTGTTCAAAACAGCTAATTAGATCAAAGACTAAACTATTTCATTTTTACCAGTCGAAGCTGAAAAATATATGTTTCAGTTAAGTGTAGCTGTCAAATGGACTTGATGAACCACAAGTTGTATTTAAACAAGCTGTCATCTTGGTTTACGGGCCCCTCGTCTGAGCTCGAGGGGTTTCCTGTTTCAGCATGCTCTGTGTGTGTGTGTGTATTTTTTGCATGTGTTGAGCTATCTCAGCAGAGCTTCCTTTTAATGACATAGCGTGGTTGTGACCCCGCCCCATTCCACCAAGCCTGTGGTTTACTAGTAAGTTGTGGTAGTAAACACACCCACAGAGTGTAAACAACGCAGCTCTAGTCACTCTACCTGTTCTCCATCAGTTCCCTCACTGCAGCAACGCTGGGTCCTGCCCCAAGATGAGTATAGTAAGGGCCTTCTTCCTTTTCAATGATCTGGTCTGTGAAAAACAACAATGAATATTGGAGCAACTTCTTCGAGTAGCACAGGAGTCAGGCTAATATCAGAAGACCCCCAGCTTTGATTCCACTGATGCGATGCTGGGACGTTTAAAGAGAAACAACCTATTTGATATTTTTAATAAAAACATCAGATTAATGTTGAAATGCACAGTAAATGTAGCTGGATTTCAGTTTCAGTTTAGGGTCCAACACCTTGGAGGTCGTTTGAAATGCATCATAGTAAGTCAACAAGCCTCCACAAAACATCCAAAATCCTGCTCCAAATATGGCAGAGAAATGCAGCCTTTAATGCTCGAGTTGGCTGTTGATTTAGGACACAGTGCATGTGTGTGTGTGTGTGTGTGTGTGTATGTTTGTGTCAGAGTGAGAGAAAAAGTCAGTTTGAGGTCAGACACCAGCAGCCTCACTCAAAAGGAAACTCTAAAGGGACAACTCACCCTAAAATCAAATACACATGTTTCCCTCTGGCCTGCAGTGACACTTAGCTTTGGTGTAAGCTGCTCAGTTTAGAAGATACCAGCTCTTTCATTCTCATGTCTCACTTTAAACAAATATAATGGAACTAGATGGCTCTCATCTTTTAATGCTCCTCTATCCAGAAATCATCACCCAGCCAGTCAAAATAAGAAAAATCCATAAATGTGAGCAGTGTTGGTGGTTCTGTATTAAACTGTATTACAAAATAATGCATTCTGGCATTTAATTACTCTGTGTAGAAAGGAATTTATCACACAACTTCTTATATTACTTGCTTAACATTGCCTGCTTGGCAGTGTCACTTAAATACCATTTAACTTTTCAAACCTTAGGCTACAGTTCCCACACCATGACCCAGATCCACAAGGAAAGACACACAATCTTTCTTTTGGTGTTTAAATTTAACACAAAACTAAAGCCAAATCAAGCTTCAGCTGCTAGCTAAGGATCACTCAGCCAGTTCTTTGGATCTTTGCTGCTAGTTTTTGGACAGCATGCTGTCTTTAGAAAGAGCTTGGAGAGAGTTAATGCTGTATTGCAGTGTTTAGGTGTTTATGGCTGGGTGAAGTCTGCACTTTACAATCACGCTCCTGTCACTTCAAGCAATAAAAATGAAAGCAATGCCAATTTCTCCACTCCTTGAAAGTTGCAGATCAATCTACTATTTTTCTCCTCCCTCCATCTGAATGGAAGTCATCCCATCATATATATATAGAACCAAATCATAACAACAGTCGCCTCAAGACGCTTAATATTTTAAGGTAAAAACCCTACAATGAGTCTGAGAGACCCCAACAATCAGTTGACACCCTGTGAGCATGCACTATGGCGACAGTGAGAAGGAAAAACTCCCTTTTAACAGGAAAAAACCTCCGGCAGAACCAGGTTCAGGTAGAGGTGGCCATCTGCCGTGAGTGGTTGGGGGTGAGGCGAAAAATGAATACAGCTAGTTAGCATCTTAGCTCAAATGCAGTCACGTACACTAAATATATACATACATTCATGATCATGACCCTCATGAATCTGATCACAGGCGTCTAGTTGATTAGAAAAAAAATGTTCTAAACTGAGCAACATAACAGAGACTCTACTGCTGAGTTTTAAAATGCATTTTTTAATGCTTTGATTATAATGTGAGTGCAATCTAATTTCATTAGACTGTAGAGAAGGCAGTCATTTCTATTGTCTTCTATCCGTTATCGCGCAATCTGGGCAAATCTCACGAGCAACAGCTATTCAGCTTTATAAACAACTCTGCAGGCCAGAGGAAAAACATGTATATTGGTCTGTTTCATTTCAAAGTGGTTAAATTTTAATGCGACACAAACACATGCTCTAAAAAGTTGTTTCCTTAAGAAAAAAGTGAACACAGAAGCAACTCACCAACACATTGACAGGATGGAAGATCAGCCAGTTTTTTGGAAGGTGTGTTGAGCAAGTTCTTGGTAGGGGTATCCAGAAAACTCATGGGAGACTCCAGAAAACTGTTGATGCCGTTCTTGGATGGAGTTGAGTCAGCTGAGTGGCCCTGACCCCCATCAGTAGCTGTAGACAGGACAGTGACAGGTCCTGAACTCTCCAGCTTGTAGTAGCTTTGTTGACTTGGAGGAGGGGACTGACAAGCCCCTGAGAAGCCATTAGCCAGACCACGATGCCCAGAAGTAGGGCTGAGAAAAGCTGATTTGGCTGGGCTGGTGTTAGGATCAGCACCGTGCTGCAGCCCACCACAGGGCTGCGCTACCTGAGATAACAAATGCTTTTCGTACTCTTCTGGTCCTGCAGCGTAACCATTGCATGGTTTATGTCGGTGAAGTGGACCGTTGGAAAGAGACCACGGCTGGTTTTCTTGACCGGAAATGTGGTTGAACGTTGCGAGAGTGCTATAGTTCTGAGTCAGATGGCCTAAATGAGATATATTATGAGTGTTAATCTGATGGATAAATTGCTTCCTCTCCTCCTGTGCCTCAGCCAAGTATCTCTTCAGATCAATTTGAGCCTGAGGCAGAAATAGGTTTTTCTTGTGGTGAAGTCCTGATTTCCCCTGCAAGGGATTCTTCTGGTTTCTGCTCCTGTGTGGTGTCTCTCTATTTGGCGTGCGCTGATTTAATCCATCAGTTTTCTTCTTTCTGGGCTTGGAAGGCGTAGCTTTTGTTTTCTTCCTGATAGGTGTTTTCTGACTGGGGGGCTGCTGGGATTTGTAGTTGTATTTGATAGCTGACACAGGCGTTCCTTTCAGAGGATTGTTCTCTGACTGCTGGTTGTGCTGGGACTGGATGATGAAGGCCAGGTTTGCCAGTTGAGCTGCCACTTCCTCTTCATCTCTGTTTCTGCTCACTTTAGCAACAACCCCATCTCGGCCCTCTATAGACAGACGGTCATGATCCTTACTGAACTTCACATCAGTGGGGGTTTTATAGCTGAATTCAGACTTAATGACATAAGCACCACAATCCTGTTTTGTCCTCCTGGAGATTGTTTTATCACTGTCTGAGCTTGCCTCCAAGAGGCTCTGCAGCTTGTTTAAGCTCAACCCGTTGGCGCACTGGATGACATTCCCTTGTCTGGCCACAGGGGGGCGTATGACTGACGTCTGGTGTAGTGGTGAGCTGATGACCGAGACTTTGTTGTAGCCAAAAGCTACTGCGGGTTTGGCTTCTTGCAGGACTGTATTTATACTCGAGGCTGATGATGGCACAGCAGTAGAAATGTAATGTTCACACTTACTTTCAGTTTTAATGGACCCTGGTGTGCTTTGAGGTATAGCTGCCAGCTGAGTCAAGGCCTCAATAGCGATAGCCTGATCAACACTAAGGTTTCTCCTCTCTGCCAAAGACTGCACGCTTGGTAACAAGACACTTGGAAGAGGCTCACTTTTAATGGGTGGGGGAGTCCTTTGCAGATTAACAGGAGTGCTTTTCAGATACAGGTCCTCTTTCTCTTTTCTCACAAAGTGCAAATCTGGTGCCTCTGCTTTGATGGAGTGAAGTATGGAAGCACGAGAGCTGAAGAGTTTCTCCTCCAGCCCCTTCCTCTCGGTGACAGAAAGACACACAACAGCTGCCAGCGTAGCCAGTGGGTCCTCACATACCTCATCTTCATCACTCAGCTGCGTGGTGGTCTGTTCAGTGATCCAGACCCACGGCTCCTCCTGTTTGATCTTCTTTAGTGGAACTGACATGTCATCTGGAGGAGTCATGGGTCCATTCTCAGAGTCTTTAGGAACTGCAGCTATGATATTCCTCTGAGGCTCCAATGCCATTGTAGTCCGTTTAAATGCAGACTTCAGATCAGAGTGTGACACAGTGGTCATATTAGCACCAGGTTTAGGTTTTATCGGGTTCACAGAAGAACCATTCTGAAAAGTCACAGAAGAGCATACTTGTTGGTGAAGTGGTGCAGTGCTGGTCAGCTCCAGCCCGGGCTCTCCTTTAATAAGTGCTGGCCGTACACCTTGGTCCAAGGCCTGGTCGTGGGTGAGTGAGTGGGTGATGGGGGGAGACTGTGTATGAGGTATGTGGCCTTCCTCCCCCTCATCCTCCTCTGCTGCCATGTGGGTGTCATCCATCTGTGCTTTGCCTGTGCCATTTACCAACCCACTTTCTGGAACCACCTGAGACACAGAGAGAAACAAGAGGAGAGAGGTGACTCAACAAGCTCTGGCAGTATGCAGTGAATCAGCTTGTTCTAAACAGTCACGGCACACAGCACAGCAGATTGCCTCTCAGCGTGGCATGAGCATCTGCTGCAGCCACTATCAAGGCTGTGGAAAATATTATGGCATTGGGAAAACAAATAATCTCCTTTTGCATAAATCTTGCCAAATGTGACCTCTAAACAGAGCTAATAAAAAATTAAACTGAGATCATTCGCAGTCGAGGCTTCGATAACGAGTACATTAATATCTGAGCTGAGGAGTGTTGAGAGCAACGGACCCAAAAGTAGCTGAGAGCCAACAAGTAAACATTTGGAGTCATCCACAGTTCAAGGCTGGGCTACTTCCAGTGGGTCACTGAGGGAATGTGTGCAACATGTATGTACGTGTTGTGTTTGTCCTGGGCTTGAATGTGTGCTCCTGGGTATGCATGTATGTGCGTGCACATATGATTATCCACACAGCTGGCCTGACATTACAGTATAACCCCTGTGCATTGTTAAGGGAGATTAACCCACTGTGGGTCGTACACACAGTAGTTACAGCACCGCCTGACCTTCATGAACTGTTATCATACAAAAGTCAACCATGGCATATGGATTACCCACAAACCATTATTAAACATGTTCTACTGCAACCTGTGTAGTACACAGATAATTATTTCCACAACCTATAGTATCTGGAAAAGTCTTAGGGCTTTAAGGAAAGTGTTTCTACTACTTTAGTATACATGCTCTCTTAGAAGCACTTTCTACTAGAACATGCAAACAGTACTCTGTCAGTCATTTCTTTATATTTTGCTTCAGAGGAGCCAGACTTTCTTGTAATTTTTTAAAGGGATCTTGAGCAGTAGTACTCTAGTCTTTCTGAAGGTTTTTTTCTTTTTCATTCTTTTTCAGTCCAGTCCTTGTACCCTGATCACTTTCAGAAGATGCTTTTTGTTTAGTTCAGTGCTGTGTCTTCACATACCAGACAACTTTGACCCCCCACACACACACACACACAAAAACAAAGCAATTTTATTGTATTTTTAGGCATTTTGTTACTAGCAGCTTGTTGCACAAACACATCATTTGTTCCCATTCCCTTAGCTGAATATATTATCTGAAAACTGGGCATATCTTGGCATGCTCTCTAGTCAGTCCAGCAGATAAAAAGTATCTGAAAGCCATATCCTTAAGAAAGCAGAAAATTATTTAGCAAAGATCTGACACAGGACCTGAGAGATGCAGCAACTTAACGAGTAACTAATCCAAATATTTGGTTTGGTTAAAACACGATGGAGGTTATTTCATGGCTGAAACTGATAGGCTTTTGTACTGTCAGATCTGATCCAACAATCTTGAAAGCATCTGATTGGCAATGGTTTCATTTTTCAGCATGACAATGATCTCAAACACACTGTCAATGTAGTGAAAGAACACTGGGATGGAAAAAAAACACAATAGATTGCTATCAGTCATGGATTGGCCTCCTCCGACCAAGACCTCAACATTATTGAAGCAGTGTGGGATCAGAGACAGACAACGGAACAAAAGTCAACATACAAAGAATAGCGTTGAATATCCGTCAAGAAGCCTGGAGAACTATTCCTATAGACTACTTAAAGAAGTTAGAAGAAAGTTTGCCTAAGTGAGCTCAGGTTGTGTTGAAGAATAAAGGTGGTCATAGCTAATATTGACTTTCAAGCTCATTAGAATTGTAGGAACTTTTACACAGCGCTGTACAGCTTGCAGCTGAAAATATGAAAACCATCCTTAGTTTTGAACATCTTGAATAAGCATATGATCCACAAAGACAAGCTGTTCTTTATTTTAACTGGATATCACATCAGAACTAAAGCCTTTAGCGGTGGAAGAAAAATGTTTCAACGTGACAAAGATAAAAAAGAAATACTGTATCATGTGCCAAGTCTCAGCTGACAAAAGGATCTTAAACTCACTTGAGTGTGCTGTACATTTATATGTACACGAGAGAGACATCCAGTTTTCCCTTTAATGAAATAGCGTTACTACAGTGCAGCTGGATGTATGTTCTTTATGACTGTTTACCTGGCATAAACACCCATTACACTAAATCACATCAACTGGTTTTAATGTGTTTTACAACAGGAGATGTGCACTCCAAGCTGACAGATCAAGAGTAAGCAGCAGCAGCAGCAGTACATCAATATAAACCAGACTCCTGTGAACCCACAGACCAAACAAAAAACACTTGTGTTTATCACCTACATGTGCTCTTTGTTCCCTCTGTTTCCACTGGACATGTACCAGATTTAGATTGGCGCACGATTAGTGCACTATTTTTACTGTACTTGACAAACGAACGTATATATGGGAGTGGAGAGTTTTATAGATTGCACAGGAAAAACTGTGGAAAATGAACCTTTAACCTTATGTTTATTTAAAAAACCTGCTCGACTTATGGAGCAATAACACAATACTGACATTTTTTTTTTTTACTGCTTTTCATAAAACAACAGAACAATCCTTCAAGTCTAAAAATGTGCTCAGAATCAGCCTAAATCTGGAGCTGGCATTAGTTCACTTAAAAGATTCTCAGAAATCCCACATAAAAAGGGAACATTATTTTCAACCATCAAATGCATCTATACCTTACATGTAATGGATATCAGGCAATAAAGTGGCATCTGTGAGGAAGGAGACATTGAAAAATAGGAGATTAGGCATTGTTTTAAAGCTATAGTTGGAAGAATAAAAGGCGCACAGAGGTCAGAAGATTACAGATGCTGATCTATCTTCTGCAACAGCTGTGTGAAGACAACATTTTCAGGTGTGTGAAGTTCTTTCTTACAATCTTATGTCTCTGATTTGCAGACAAGCACACATCTTCAAACTGGGCCTTATAAATGACCTAAAAGGTCTCCTGACTGCATCTTGCCTGTTTGTCCCTCCTTTTACAGCATTATTTTTTCCATTTTGAGTACTAAAAATACACAGAACAGCTTTTGACTTTGGCTCTGTTTCTAACCCTGCTGAAGCTGGAGTTTCTCCTTTAAGCACGGGTTAAATGTTGTTTGACAACTCAAGGGTAAGTTGCAGTGACCACGGACCTGTTTGTGATTAAAAACATGCCAAGACCAGACTTGAGTAATATGGGAAAGCTAAATGATCACCAGGTCTTTTCAGTGTTGTGGTACTCCTGATCACTCTCTGGTTCGCTGCAGTTTCTCCTCAGTCCACTGCACTCACCATGGCTGTCAGGATCGTGTCTGACTACTAGAAACACGCCGCTGATGCAACAGATAGTTCAAGCTCGGGCTGAGGCAATACCAAAGCTGCCAATGCAAGAATGTGAGATAACCGCTCTGCACAGCATGCACAAATGGGCCAATGAAAGAAAAGAGGAGTGAAGAAGACGGGGCACAGGGCTAGAGAAGGGGGGGAAAAGGCAGCGTGTCACAATAAACTGCTTTCAATGACAAAGCAGCACTGGCTGCCTTCCAGCACTGCACCAGACACACACGTCGGCATGCATGTGTGTGCGTGTGCATCCGTTTGCGCATCCAACTGTTTATGATCTGAAGCAGACATCAAAGTGCAGCCTCTGCTTTTAATTATTTCACTTTTATCCTCATAAAAACAAAAAGCTTAAAATCAGGATGCAAATGCAAAGTCATGTGTTCTCATTTAGCCACTGGGTCTCTGGAGGGAGCTGGGACTGTAATGTGCTGGTGCTGTGTCTTTGTGCTGGAGTGCTTGTTGGGTATATCTCCGGGTTAGTCACTTGCAAACACAATCTTCTTCTTTTGTGTTAGACAAACTGTGACTAACTACAGAGCTTGTCAGAGCTTTCAGAATGAATAAAACATATCCCAGAGTGGCTAAGGGTGAGTTCTTAACACACAAACACCCATTCAGAGACCTACGCCAACAGCACGAGTGTCACTACTACACAAATCGTAGCAACCCTGTCTCTGTCTCTCCAAAGAGAGCAAGATGGGTCTCCAAGGAGGTTTGAAGTAGTGCGCATCTATTTGTAACTCAAGACCACAGACAAAAACACGCACACATGCACAGAAAACATATTATACATAGACAATGTATGAACTACTACAACAAAAAAGTGAATACTCCAATTTCTTTTGCCACATTGTGGGTATGCAGAAATCATACTGTTAAGACTGCCACCTCACAGCACCCTGACATTAACACACTGAAAAAACATGCTTCCTTCCTGACTCAGAGCGTAAGTAGTGGTTTATATGTGTTTCTCTCAACATGTGAGAATTTCCTTCATTCATTGAGTGTTTCCTGTCTGCGCTGAGCTTAACATAATGTCGTCTACAAACTAAACATAGTACCTAAAGAGAAAAACAGAGAAAAAGAGCACAAGCTTAATCAACTATAAAATTATAGAGATTAAGACGGCGTCATTAACAGCGAGACCCTTTCCTACAAACCGCACAGTAATAATACTGTTACTGTAACCAAACAAGTAAAGCCTGCCAAGTTACGACCCAAGGCTTACAAGCACTCCACTTTTCTGCTAAGCAGTCGGAAAACAGCAGGTGCAGAAATATGGCTGTTCAAAACACTGCAAGAAAGAAAAGGGGAAGCAAACGGGCTCATCATACAGCACAGTAGCTTAAAAAAAAAGGCATGCAATAAAAGGAAAGACGAGGGGTTTCTTTTATCCATTTGCTGCTAACTTTGTTGTTACATCCCTTAAGCCTACCTGGAAAAGACAAGACAAGTGCTCACACACAAAAGGCCAGGTCCTCAGCGATTTAGTAGGGACAATAACAAAACAGGCGTCCAAATAAAGCACCCCCAGTCAGTTAAATCCAGGGTGGTGAGGAGAGAGAGACAACAGTGGATAACCTCTAGATGAGCTCCACTGTATCTGACCTATCCTACAGTAAGACAAAAGAACTCAGGGTGAACACTCTGGTTGCCTTTACCTTATCTGTCCTCGGAGGAAGCCCCTCCGGTTTAGGCAGCATATCCCTAAAAGGTATTGGTGGCCATCTTGCTTTGCCTGCCTCCAGCCTCAAGAAAACGCTGGCTACAGTAGCCGTACGCAGGGCAAGCTCCTGGATGTCATGACTAGGGCGACTGTGAGCCGCCGTAGCAAAGCACTGCTACAGCAGGCGCGCACACACTCACCGCACATACACAGACATATAGACACACACACAGATGGGATGCCTTTTGCAGACGCAGACAGAGCCTCATCAGCCAATGGCGTGAGGACCTTAGCGGCTTGTAAATTATCTTCCATGCCTAGACTCTCCTAAACAAAGGATCCCCTATGTGGGCTTTTTACTCCAGCCCTACTCACAGGGATTGGAGCAAGCTGTGGAATGGATACAAGCCCTGGATCTGGACCACAGCAAAAAGACTCCATCACTTGGACATAGCTCACCCACTGGACTACCTCAGAGTTGCTTGTGCAACTCCCAAAATGATTAATCTGTTATTCATTTATTCAGTTAGAACAACAAGATTAAGAACAACATTTGCTGCTCCTAGATTATCAAGCTTCTTATCTCTGCGTTTGAGGCTAATCTTGCCAAATAACCAGATCTCAGATTAAGCTTTGGGAGTTTTTAATGGTTATTGTTCAGAATTTTTGAATTTTACAGACAAAACAGTTCATCAGCTAATCAAAAATATGATTAAGAGTAAATAAAGATTACTCACAACCCTACAGACAAACTCTGGGCTGAAAATACTGCTAAAAGCAAAAATGCTTATAATGATAAACAAAACCCACCATCACATGACTGTTACACTGGACAGCAAGTGCTTTTGTGCCCCTTGAGGTTTAAGATACGTGATTTATCATTGTAAGGAAGTTTTGCATTCTGTCATCATCAGACACAAGATGAAGCAAGATACAGTCATTGCAAAAGTCGTGAGTGACTCCTCGTTCCTTTATACTTTTGCACACAAGAACTCAGATTTCTTGTAATTGTGTCCTGGAGATCTCAATAGATCTCCAGGACAAGTTGTTCTTTGGAAACTGACTGCTTTTTTACTCATTCTCACTCCAGCCCTTGTACCTGGCCATTTTTAGAATATGTTGTTTTATTTGCTTGTTTTATCACTCAACTAAGAATCACCCAAGCATTAAAAAAGCATCTAACTCAAGGGATGAACCAGGGTTTTACCAGTTTACCCTTTAGCAAACTATATCGTTAGGTACTTTGTTGGTAGCAGCCTGGTATAAAAAGCCTCTGTTTTTCCCATTTCTTTAGTTGAATCTATGATAAATACCAAAAATAACAGTTTGATGGGCATAAAATTGTATTTTAAAACTGAAAAAAATCCAGCAAAGATCTGATGGACCTGATGCATCTGGACTTTCAGTTGATCCATCTACAGTTTGCTGTCAGAAATGGTCTCAGTAGAAGGGAAAGGCTGAGTTATGCCAAATTACACAAGAACTGGACTGAAAATCAGTGCCAACAGATTTTATGGAATGATTAATTCAAATTGCAAATTTTTGGTTCAAACTGTCATCAGGAGGTCAGGAGAGAGGTACAACAGTAAGTGTCTACAGTCATCTCTAAAAAGTACAGTCAGATTTTGATCCACCATGCAATACCATCTGGAAAGCCTTTGATTGGCAATTGCTTTATATTTCAGCATGACAATGATCCCAAACACACTGCCACTGCAGCAAATGTATACCTGGACATAAAAACACCCAGTGTAGCATTATCAGTCATGGATTAGCCTCCCCAGAGCCTGGACCTCAGCATTACTGGCGCACACTGAATAGAGTAAAAGGCAGCTAAAATCCAAAGATGGGTTAGGGTTAGAAGAGGTGTTGAAGAAATAAGGTCGGCACAGATATTCAATTTTCCTAGCACCTAGGGGTGGTTCAAGACTTTTGCACAATGCTACAAGCATAGGTGAATAATTTGCTGCACCATCTATAATTTCTAAATGACTGTCTTGTTCATCCACCCCTAAATCCCTTTCTAAACAACCCCTTCAGGAAAAGCCGTGGTTAGAAAAAAACAAAAACAAAAAGAGAGAAAACGAAAAAACAAAACAAAGACAACAACCATCAGGGACAGAAAAGCTTTGCCTCTTTTAAAGGCAACCATGTGGCCAAGAAGCTGAGTTCAACCCAGGACAAGGAAACATGAAGGTAGCCAGAGCCAGTGCCTGCTGTTAACAATCTAGCAACCAACCTCAACCGTGGGCTAGATTGTGGGAGCAGATATAGTTCAGCTCAGCCCAGTCAAAACAATAAAAAGGATATTGTAGCATCCAGCCTGCAGTAAACATGTTCAACCAAAAGGATAAGACATCTGCGCAAACATAACCTGCGGTGGAAGATCCGATCATATTGATGGATTTAACAGTAAGTCGTGTCAAAATTTCAAACATTACTGAGCAGGATGTTACACCATTTGAGCCTAAAAGACAAACCATATGGGGAATGACTTGATTATATAAGAGACTTGGGAATTTTTACACTGTTGGTGCACTTTTTTGAAACGTCTACTCAAGAATTGCAATCTTAGTCATGGCTCCGAAGGGCTGTTTTTATCACACATCAAAGTTCAACAGTCACTGAGTTTGTCAGTTACACTTATCACAGTCAAACTGCTGCATGGTGTGGCTTCATATATATTAGCCCCTTTCTGCAGCTTGATAAGCTCATCCTTGTTGCATTTATCTTCAACATTTCAACACAACATTTACTGAACACTTGCTGTGGTGTACCATTGCAACCATGAAATACTGTCATGTGCA
>VOQK01026531.1:14314-24660 GCA_015052645.1 Benitochromis conjunctus
AATAATCTTGAGTATTTCCATCTAGCAAATGCAAAGAACTTCTTACATTTGAGTTATGATGAATATCATTTTATGTAATCTCACCTCATATCTCCTCAGGAAAGTTTTCTGATTTAGGCTCAGATTGAGATTCAGAGCAAATGCTAGAATAAAGCACTAAATATCTTTAATGTCTTTGAGCAGATAGTGTGTACGTGCCATATCCTTAGCTAAAGTAGCTGACAATTCAGTGTTAACATCTATGAACACATGGTCATCTTAAAAAAAACCGCGTAAGATTCTAATAAATTGTCTTTCCCACACGTTTCCTTGCACACTGTAAAACAAGCGCAGATGAAGACTAAACACTTAAAATATGCACGAGGAATGAGTGCGGTGCGCTGAAGCAAACTTCGTCCCCACAAAGTAATATGTCTCCACACTGGCAGTAACTGTGTCAACACTACAACGACTTGCATATTGTCAGCTATTTAATCACAATGTGGATTTGTGCTTGCAGCTGCGGAATTCATACTGACAACCAGCGCGGACATGTGGCAGTCTTTCAATCTTTAACATAAGACTGAAAGGACGTAGTAAAGTGAGTGCACTGCACTTAAAAGCTTTTTTTAATCAGTAATTTACTGACCCAACTTAAACCTGAACATATCTCTGGTTAGTGTGTAAGTGTCTTGCTGTAAAAGAAACTAAACATAACATCTGAACTGTGACTTCATTTAGTGTTGATTAAAGAAGTGCAAAAGTAAAACCAAAAGCAAAGTGCATGAAGAGATATGACTGAGGGAAGTCTTACCTGGGCGAAATATTCACGTCCCAAGTAAAAAAATCTTTAGAATAAATGTTAATGGCTCCTTGGTGTTATTCATTGAGATGGTTATGGTTGAGCTCTCCTCTGAATGTGACCAGTAGTCCAACAGGTTTAACGCTGCGACAACAACAACAAGCCGCACTGCTAAACTGGTTACACCAAACACAAACTACATCTCCTACGCTTGTTTGTGTACAAGACATACCTGCCAACTGCTATCATGTTACTATCAGTTGGCATGTGTTGCTAAGGCTTCTCTAGCAGGTAAAAGCAATGTAACACAGCTTTACTACATTCCCCAATGTTCCCTCTGGGTGTAGCAGACATAAAAAAGCTCTTATCTGATTATGCAAGCCTTCTGGTTTGAATACACATGACAATGTGATGCAATTTAGAAAAAAATGTGCAGATTCCTATCAAAAAATACAGGTCAAAATGCAACCAGAAAGTTCAGGCTTTTAGACCGCTTCTCCTGCTGCCACTCCACTCGACAACTTCTAACAATATTCCACCACGCCCTTAATTTTCAGCTCTTTAAGTGTCCCGTGTGTTTTTTTTTCTCTTTAACGAGCTGCCCAGCTCTCATTAGGAAAAAGAAGCCTGGACATTAATCACCCC
Source organism: Benitochromis conjunctus (assembly GCA_015052645.1). Lineage (NCBI taxonomy): Eukaryota > Metazoa > Chordata > Actinopteri > Cichliformes > Cichlidae > Benitochromis > Benitochromis conjunctus. The sequence continues at coordinate 15,741 of VOQK01026531.1, forward strand.
AAGCTACAGTACACATGCACAGCGAGTGAGTTAAAGAAAGTCATTCGGCACCGCAGTCGTAAACTGTCTCTGACACATGTGTAGGCTGACCCACTGGAGTCCAGCCCAGTGATGGAGCAGTGCCAAGCATGCCTGCTGCCAACACTTGTCATTACTGCCATTACAGCAGACGATAATGTAAACTTGTCTCTCAATTGCATGGAAAAGTTACAGACCATTGATGAAGGGCAGAAGTATGAGGGAGTTCCTTCTCTTTTTGGCTTCTTTACTAAAGTTTTTAATGTCTACTGATCATCTTCAGTGTGTCAGCGGCAAAAAGAAAAAGAAAAAAACGACTTTACTATCCCGGGAGTGGTGTTGGAGATGCTGAAGTGAGAGGTAACAATCATGGGAAATGGGAAAACATGACTCTACGCTTCAACTTGCCCCTTTGCTTCACATCCAGCCCACATATACACAACCTGTCAAACAATCAGTCAAACACCTCTTTGTGTAGGTCAAAGCCCAAAGGACTAACACATGTCAAACATTAGGGGACTCAGAGTCAGCAGCAGTAACCTTTATGCAAACACCCACTTTAGCGTTCGGATCCAAGGCCATATGGAATATTTTCCTTAAAGAAAACCCTGAAACTATAAAGTCTGCATTACCTGAGAGGAGGCAGCAGTATGGCTCATAATCAGAAGACCCCAGAGGCTACTCACATATCACTCTGATCCCGTTTCCAAAAGCACATCTGCAAGCTAAACACTGTGACTAAATGCCTGCACAGCGACTTTCCGCGCTCTCTTCTGCGTGCTCTCTCCTTCAAACGCACACAAACAGAAATGCATGTTTGCAGCTGTCACGCTTCCTTTATGGACAGTTTATGGGTGAGGCTATTTTAAGGACACAATGAATTCTCATTCAAAGTTCCATTTCACACACATGCCGAGTTATGTAACATCTACAATCCCACTCTCGGAAGGAAATGCGCACTATTCAACACCACACCCAAAACCCACATGGACTCAATTTACAAGCTAGCAGTGGTTGGTCAGCATGAGGGGACAGGGGGTCATTCCTTCTTTCACCCCTTTAGCCCATCCACGGAAGGAGGGCAAACCCTAAGATCTGTATTCAGCAACTAAAGTGTCCCCGGCAGTCTTGCAGCTTCTTTGTCCTTTCATGGATTTAACCTGTTCCTGTACCTTCTGACTTTGGTCAGTAGATATATGACCAACATTTGCACAAAAACACCATCATATATTAAGTCCTACACCTCTGTTCTTCGAGTTTTAGAAGCTGGTATGTATACATCTGTAAATGATTTTCACCCTGGGAAGGGTTAGAAGGGAAAGGCGAGGAGGTCCTTCGTTTTATGTAAACAGTGACACAAATGCAAACACAAACACTAGGCAGGCAGAGCAGCATGAGGGCCTCACATCCTCTAACAATGAGACAGGAAAAGCCTTACTTAAGTTGTTGCTAGTGCGACATGCTGAGTAGGCATGGTTGCCATATGACTGTGTACACACACTGGTGCGCACACGCACACATGCATACGTTTTTTACAGAGAGGTACACACAAATTCCATTGGTGCATTAAAAGAATTAGATTATTGCGTAGCAACAGAGAGAGATGAGAGGATAATGAATGAACAAAGGGATAATAGACAAAAGAATAGGCAAAGCCATGAATTCATTATAATCATTACCCTCAGTAGATGCCATTCTGAAGAGGTCCTTCAGAACCGATGACAGGAGGGAGCGAGCAGATGAGTTTTTATCCTCTTCAGGTGTATTAGTGATATTCTAAATTAGGCAGGTTAAATTGATGCATGAAAGAGCTCTGGTTTCTCCAGAAGAAGGCCATTGTGTGCCCTTGGTAGAATTTGATTGGCATTGCTTTCAACGGGGGGGGGGGCAAAGTCAGCATTTCTTTTCACCCAGAGAAACCAAGTGGCACGACTTCAAAGCTTGTCCAGGGACTTAGGTTCTCACAACAGTCAGGACACACCACAAACTCACAGACTCAAAGGACCTAAGAGGGCTAAGCAGTGAAGCATTACTGGCAGCAAAGTTTAACGCAAATATCCTGCCAAATTATACATATTGTACAGAACAAATCAAAGTGCAATGTGTTTTAACTGCAAACAACAGCTGATTGTGCACTGAAGTATCAGCATTCCCTGTCAATAATTCACCGTCTCCCGTCATATGTAACACAGCTGCCCCCACTAGAGATTTCTGTAGTTCTAGGGCACAGTCGCCTCACAGCAAGAAGGTTCCTGGCTCAAATCCCAGCTGGGCTTTGCATGTTCTCCCTGTTCCTGCCAGGCTGTCCAATGGCTTCCTTCCTCACACAGATTAAAAACATGCACATTAGGTTAATTGGTGGTTCTAAATGTATGTACCTCATATCCATGAGGTACACAAAGTGCTTGAAGTGTATAGATAAAACACTGAATGTGTGGTTACATGTGGCTTTTAGTCTAAAGTACTTTGAGTGGTCAGTAAGATTAGAAGAGTGGTGTAGACATGGCAATTAATTTCTGCCTAATTATGTAAATCAGGCATTAGTAAATGGTTTGAGTTGTGGGGCTGTTGGTTCCCACTAAGCGTGTCTCAAACGAAACAAATAATGCTCAATCTCTCATCGAGAATCCACTGTTTCACATTGCATGTGAGCACTCAGTGTGAAAAAACTAAATGATACAGTGTATTAGTCCTGAGTGAGTGGATGGATAAACTGGCCAATAGCAACTGGCTGTTTTTTTAAAATCATGATTTATTTAGTTTTAATTTGCTTATTTAGTATTCTGCCTCCTTGTGAATATCTTTGTAAAGAATTAAGAGGCAGAATTTGGAAAATGCAATTGCTTTATATACAGTATCTTTATACACTTTCTTTGGACCTATCAAGTAGTATCAGCTGCTAGAATGGGTGACCAACTACAGTGCTATAAGATTAAATGCACAGTCATGCCATGTCACACAAATAGTTGATTTTGATTCATTACTCATAGTTTTAAAAATCTCATGGACCGTTGAGATATGTGCAAATTTATACTTAATTGATTTTTTTTACTTTGTTAGAATTTTATTTATTAAGCTCTAATTCACAGCAACAGACACTAAATTATTAGAAAGAAATCACATGTCCCACTACGAGCAAGCACTTGATAAAAGTGGCAAGGAAAAACTTCCTTTTAAGAGGAAGAAACGTCCAGCAGAACCAGGGGAGGTGCAGCCGTGCACGTGACCAGTTGGAGGTGTGGGGAGCCTAAACCTACTGCAGCACAAGTAAGTGGTTGTTCAGGCTCACCTGATTCAACTCCAACTTTATCAAAAAGTAAAGTTTTAAGTCCAATCTTAAAACTGGAGAAGGTGTCTGTCTCCTGAATCCAAACTGGGAGCTGGTTTCAGAGGAGAGAGGACTGAAAGCTGAAGGCTTTGGCTCCCATTCTACTTTTAAATACCCTAGGAACCACAAGTAAGCCAGCAGTCTGAGAGCACTTTGCTCTCTCACTGCAGGAAATACACAACTGTAGTAAGACTTCCTAATGATTTGTAATGATACTAACATATTGCAACAACTAGCAAGGAGACCACACTTGGGGTATAGCAAGTGGTCGTGCAAAGTAGCAAACATTTGTTTCAAATGATGTTTGAGCCTGAGAGTTTTTATGTGATGTTCTTGGGAATGTCCTTTATCCTTTCAAAATGATTCCACATTTGGGGAATGTGTAATTACTCTAAACTATCTAACAAGCACAGATACAGACTGAATGACTGAGTGTTGTTACTGTGGACTTGTGTTTTTCCTAAGACCACACAATGAAACAAGACTTGGCTTCTGATGAAGCCAAGTCGAGTACTTTAGAAGCAGCCATACTGTATAACCCATAAGCTGGCACCGTCTGGTCCATGCATCAGCCCAGATGCATAGAAGACTTTGGCCAAATAACCAAACCACGAATGAAATAAAACAGACATTTCCCCTGGTTCGCTGAGCCTATTTTGGGTCGCTACCAAAGCTCTGCAGCTATTAATGATAACTACCTCACAAGGTAGTTATAAATTTAATTGACTTGGACCAGTTTAACAGAAAATACACAGCAGCTTTGATCACAGGGGAGCTCATGTAATAAAATGCATGTCTCTGCCAGGGAAGAGAAGTGAGAGTAGAGAGAGTACGCTAAAGCGCAATTCACCCTGCTCTGTCACAATGAGTTGGCTGTATTTAATCACTGACAGTGTTTCTGACATTTCACGAATCTTCCTCCCTACCTCAGCCCCCTTCTGTCCCATACGTTTACATAATGAAGGGGAAAAAGCAACTTCAGCTCACTGCCAGAGTGCCCACGTGTGCATGTGGAGGAACCTGTATTCATTTATTTTACAAAAAGAGATAATTTCTCTCTCGTTGACAACCAAAATACAGAGTCCCACGACCATATCAACTATCGGGGATAAGCACAAGTGACTTCCTGTTGACTTCAACTACTGGCCAAGCACTATAGCCAGCAGGGGGCGACTCCTCTGTTGGCAAAAAGAATTCAAACTGTGCCAAAAAAATAACTTACTGATGCCACATCTTACATACAGTTTCTCGCTGTTTTTCTCAAACAATTTTCCAGCAAAGTCACAAGATGTCACATCAGACTTTTTAAAACACAACACGCATCTCAAAATAATAACACTACTGAGCAATCGCTACACACTCCAATAAAGGTATCGTAAGACAGTTTTAAGGATATTTAATTCTCATCTTTCTAATCTCAAAATTCTAAATAATTAGAAAAAGTAAAACCAACATTGACTAGCTGATGCTATCTCTTCCCCTCAGCTTCCCTTATATTTAAAAAAGTCATACACAGAAACATCAGTATACAGGACCGATTCAAGCTCATGATGGAGATTCACTTTGACCTACTTCCTCCAATCATGTGTGAAACACTAAAAGCGTATGTTTTACACAGTCATGTGAAAAAGAACGTTTTCACATGACTCAGTCCTGAGAAAAATTAGGGTACATAATAATAAGGTACACCCTTACTGCTTTCATAGCAATTAAGAGACTAGATGCTGTTTATCAAATGCACTTTATGGTCAATGTAAATGAGCATTGCTGTAAAAGCAGAAGTTTTGCTAGTTTTGCTATTCTGGAGGATTGTGGTCTATGTTAACACAATGCCACAAACATCCAAGAAGTAGGTGTGCCAGTTTGAAATACTGCAAAAAAAACAAGCGCTAGATCTCAGACTCTACATGCCTTAGTTAGCATGTTAAATGTTGAAGTTCATGACAGCACAAGTTAAAAACAAAAACAAAACAACAACTGAAGAAGTATGGCTTGTTTGGTTTTGCAAACAAGCCATACTTCTTGAACAATGACACCAAAGTTGAGATCTTTGGTGGAGGGGTGATGATTTTGGTTTGTTTTGTTGCCACATGACTTGCTATTGCTGTAATTGAGTCATCCATGAACTCCTCTGTATAGCAAAGTACTCTAGAGTTCAGGTCAATTTAATCCAGAGTTGCTTCAAGGCACTAGAGTCAAACATGAGACCATCTCTTGGACAACTAAAGTTGAACTAACTGAAGTTGGGTCGTGCAACAGGACAACGATGCCTAGCACAGAAGTAAATTCACAACAAAATGGCTGAAAGAAAAATCAAGGTGCTGCAATGGTCCAGTCAAAGTTCAGACAGCAATCTGATTGAAATGCTGTGGCAGAACATAAAGAGAACTGTGCATAAACAAATGCCTAAATCGATGAAATTAAGCAACTTTTCAAAGGAAACTGGGTGAAAATTCCTTCATGACAATGTGAGAGACTTATAAAGTCACACAGAAAACAATTACGTGAAGAGTGAAGAATCATAGGGTGTACTTAGTTGTTACAAGTGTGCCTCGAGTCCTGTGACAAATGTTCTTTTTCACATCACTGCATGTATTGCATATCTGCCAACACTTGCGCCTTATGCTATATTATACATAAGAAAGTGCCCAGTTTCACATTTTAAGTCATCCAACATAATCATAAGGCATATGAATCATGTAAACATTATCCTCTTTAGCAAAAAAGTAAGTAATTCATGATCTTACTCATCCTTCTCTTGCTCGTCAGCTTCTCACATGTTCCCCATTCATTTCTGGTGTGAGCCTTCAATTGAACGCCGGCTTGCTGTGAACGTGGAACTGGCTTACGCTGGCGTGAGTAATTTTGAGACACCGAGATGCCTGTGCTGTAGCTGTGTCTGCCTCCTGTGGTTACTGTTAGGCATCACAAGTGTATCACTGTGCAAGAAGTGTCTGACTGAGTGAGAATGTGTTTAGAGTTTCGCAACAAGGTTAGAATGAGATCTGCAAACTGTATCTAACTAGGCAAAAACTGTTACAGTCTCTGATACAATAAACTGGTGGAGACAATAGGAGTTATTGTTTTAGTAATTTAGAAATGTGTTATTATGGTCTCACTGAGGATAAAACAGACGATAAAGCAGGATCGCTAGACTGTGCACCGTGGTCAAATCCAATTGGGGGGGAAAAAAGAAAGAAAAACAAGATGGCAATGGCAAAAATGCTAAGTTAAGACTTCAATACGAGATTTCACAATGCAGGGCAGGATGCTACTAAGACACAGTTGCTATGTCCATCTTTTATTCGATCTGTGACTCCAAAAAGTTAAGACAGTAGGGAAATTGACATGAATTTGTATGCAGTTGAAATCTTTCTCCCAGCACAGTTTGAAACTCTTAAAACATAAAGCTCTGAAATGCAAGTCTAGATGCAGATCTAACTTACTAACCAGTGTAGTTTAACCAAATTACCTGAATGTAGGTTACTGAGCTCAAAGTCTGACGCTCACAGTGGTGCTTGTGGTTATCTCCACTAATCCTCATCGTGACCCTTAGAATATGTCATTAGACAATCGTTAGGTTAAAGGTCAGCAGACAGACAAAGAGGTCACCATGGCAACCATAAGGGCTGAGGATCTCCACTGTTGTCTGTGAAAAGAGGGGGATGCTGGTTTCAGATATAATGGGAGAATCGCTCTTACTTTGTGTCGTGCTAGTTAAATTTGGGAACAGTGAGGGCGTTGCTGCACATAGCTTTGAATATCTGCAGCCATCGCTGCTGGGCGCTGCAGCCTGGACTGCCAAGTCTTTTAATGACACATGTGCTACTCTTCTGACAAAGACGCTGCAGTGTACAAAGGAGGAGTAGGAAAGGTGCAGGAGATAAATGAGTTTGCATTTGAAGCTGGGCCAAGCGGGCTGTAAGCAAGCTAGTTACTATTTGCACAGTGTAGTGCCCAGCTGCAGCTCTATTGTCCTGAACTGAAAGCTGCCACCGCTATGTAATTATAGTGTACCCCAGACTTACCTAAAGTGTGCCTCACCAGGTGCATGGACTTGATAAACACAGTTACGGACAAAGACACCAATAATCACACGTAATAACTTACAGTATGTATGAACACAAACACCAAAATAAAGCTTTGCTTTCTGTTTGTTTTTTTTTAAATTGAACTCATTTAATCTCATATCTTTTATTAAACGCAGACAACCGGGGGCAATGTAAGAGTACAAATAGGTTGCAGAGTAATTATATGAACAATGGTCAAATGAAAGCAAGACAAATGCTGATATTAAACAGTTAAATCAGATGAAAATTTTTGAAAATTATTAATGTATTGATTTTGGTGCATGCTGAGAGTTTTTCCTGTCAAATTAAGAGACAGATACCTGAGGGATATCTTTAAAATGCTGGAAAAGGCTGTGAGTCGTAGTGATTTTAATTTCATTTAATGGTACTGACATGTAAACGTTAATAACTTTATCTCTGACAGCTAGCTTCTCCAGCGGATAAACACTGAGTCAGCATAGACATGTTAGGACGGTTTCAGTCAAATATACGCTCTACAAATAAAGAAGGTCTGTTCTCATTAACTCCAGGATTTTATTTCTGGTAACTACATGCTGACATGTGAATTTCGGTTTAGGACCAGGTGTCCTCACAGCGCAGTACGAGTCAAGGCCACGAGGGGACCCTCAAACCTGAGCCAACGCAGACAAATTCAACTGGAAAGCTTCGCTATTACTGACCACCACTTGCATTCTTTCTTGCACAAACCATGGAAGCTCACAGATGTACTTTTTTCAAACATTATTTACTTTTCTTCTACTTTTCGTAATGTATTCTCAATATATTTTCTTTTGGTTTTGTTTTTTTTTAGCTGTTTTGGCATATTTTTCTGTGTTTTGTGGCAGAGCAGAGTTTTCTTGGCTCACAATGGACCTTTGGGAGTACCAGGACAGTAAACACAACTGAGCAGTAAAGGCAATGAGTCTGTGTTACCTTATTTGACCTATTTTCTTGTCATTTTTGACCATTTGATAAACAAGAATGCAAATTATGCAAATGACTCAATTTAAAAAAATGTTTCTAAAACTATTTTAAGACAATCCTCATTATATTTGGTTTTGGATCAAATTTCTTAGTGGGTGGGGCAAAATTTGCAAGGAAAAACACCCTGAAGAATAAAACTCAACCAAACCCTAGACAGGCAGCTCAATGCAATACAACCACGCACAGACTCCGCATGCCCCTACATGAACTCCTCTTTGGCCTCTGCACCATTTTTTCCACACTCTCAGAGTTTGAAACGTTTGCTGGAAGGGTGTGTGAGCTTGATTAGCAAGACTGGCCAGCGAGTGTGTCAATGCATTACTCACACTAGCGCACATATAAAGTACACAAACAGCGGGTTATAACAGAAGACAAGAGATAAACTTGCTCAACCAGTTCAGCATTTAGAATAAGGCAAAGAATGATGTTCAGGACTTCACCTACAGTTCACCAGGACGACAGATATCACCCAACGCTTCGCTTGCAACGCTTGGTGCAGGCTCCATGACAGTAGTCATTT